>CM076575.1:1024005027-1024106523 GCA_034641835.2 Pinus albicaulis | reverse complement strand
AGGCTCCCCTTAGTTTGTGCATCCACAACTTCCACCAACAAATCATCAAGGCATCTTCATCGAAACATTTAGAAAGCAATTATGAGAAGCTGGAACACCACCGAGATACCAAACGATTATCAGATACCAAACGGCAATTTGTGCTGAAGAATGCTGAACCAACCAAAAATTGCCAGCAACCAACCATACGCGGTTTTATGTGCAGGAACTCGCGTACATACGCGACTGTGTTTCAGGAAACCCGCGTATCCCAAGCCATCTTCTAAAAACTATGCAGATTTTTTCTTTTGACTGGCAGAGACCACTCCCAGCTTCTGTCTTAGATGCTCGAATGCTTCCTTGGGCAGAGGTTTGGTAAAGATATCAGCAGCTTGTTCTTTGGAGGTAACATACTCCAACTTCACCTTTTGTTCAAGCACTTGTTCACGTAAGAAATGATACTTGATGGGAATGTGCTTGGTTTTTGAATGCATAACAGGATTCTTTGAGATACTGATGGCACTTGTATTATCACACATAATGGAGATAGGAGTTGCACATTTGATTTGAAAATCTTGCAAGGTTTGCATCATCCATAGGAGTTGAGTGCAACAAGATGCGACAGCTACATACTCTGCTTCAGATATTGATAAGGCAATAGAATTTTGCTTCTTGCTGAACCAAGATACTAACCGGGGCCCCATGTAAAATGCACCACCACTAGTGCTTTTCCGATCATCAACACTTCGAGCCCAATCTGCATCAGTGTAAGCATGAAGAGTAAGATCAGCATCCTTTGGATACCATAGACCAAAGTCTTGAGTTCCTTGTAGATATTTGAATATCCTTTTGACGGCCTGAAGGTGAGACTCTTTTGGATTAGCTTGGAATCGTCCAACAATCCCAACGGCATGCATAATGTCTGGTCTGGTCCCAGTGAGATAAAGTAGACTTCCAATCATCGATCTGTATTCTGGTTGATTCACAGTGGGAGAATCATCATTAGAACTGAGACTGCATCCGGTTATCATTGGTGTACTTACAGGTTTGCATTCTTCCATGCCATAATTCTTCAGAATTTGCTTAAGATATTTTGTTTGTGATAGAAATATACCATCTGCAGATTGATGCACTTGCAAGCCAAGAAAGAATGTTAGTTCCCCAAGCAAAGACATTTCAAATTCTTGCTGCATGACAGAAGCAAATTTTTGACTCATAGATTCTTCGTTACTCCCAAAAATGATATCATCAACATATACAACTACAATCAATAGTTTATCATTTTCAACTTTTGTGTATAAGTTGCTATCAGCGAACCCCTTTGAAAATCCTTGTTGATGAAGATATTTGTCAAGACGATAATACCAAGCCCTTGGAGCTTGTTTGAGTCCATACAGAGCCTTTTTAAGTCTACAAACAAGATTTGCATCATTTCCCAAAATGAATCCTTCCGGTTGTTCTATATATACTTCTTCTTCTAGGTCACCATTAAGAAAAACAGACTTAACATCCATTTGATAAACTTTGATTCGTTGATAGCTTGAGAAAGCAAGAAACATTCTTATGGCTTCAAGTCTAGCTACAGGAGCAAAAGTTTCTTCAAAGTCTATACCTTCTTGTTGAGTATACCCTTTGCAAACCGGTCTAGCTTTGTTTCTTACAACATCCCCATTCTCATTTAACTTGTTCTTGAAGATCCATTTAGTTCCAATGACATTTTTATCATGAGGTCTTGGTACCAAATCCCAAGTGTCATTCTTTTCAATTTGCTCAATTTCTTCATCCATGGCATTATTCCAACATTCATATTTGATGGCTTCATTGACATTGTGTGGTTCAATTGTAGATAGAAGTGCTTGATGACTAGAAGATCCTACAAGAGTTCTCCTTGTTCGTACACCTGATTCCTTGTCTCCCAAAATCTGAGATTCGGGATGATTCTTTTGAACGTATCTGGATGGAGCTTTTTCAGATAGATCATTTTCAGGTTCTTCATTTGATTCACTGTCTATATCATTTCCATCTGATGTAGAAGGCCATATGTCATCATCATCTTCTTCTGTAGTTTGTTTTTCTTCTTTAGGAGCTGCAGGAGACTCGTCAATAACAACATCAATACATTCAACAACCTTTTGAAGCCTCTTATTGTAACATGTGAATGCTTTGCTTGAAGATGTGTAGCCAAGAAGTATCCCTTCATCTGATCTAGGGTCAAACTTTCCAAGTTTTTCATCATTATTTTTGATAAAGCATCTACTTCCAAAAACTTTAAAATGCTTTACAATGGGAGATTTGCCATACCAGAGTTCATATGGAGTTTTATCACTGTTTACCTGGACATGAGCCTTGTTGAGAATGTTAACTGCTGCACGTGCTGCTTCACTCCAGAACATGTTAGGAACATTAGAGTCAGTAAGCATAGCTCTGGCCATTTGAACAATTGTTCTATTCATTCTTTCTGCTACACCATTTTGTTGTGGGGTGCCTGCTACAGAGAATTGTCTTTTAATGCCATGTTGTTCACAAAATTCAAAGAATTCATTTGACGAATATTCTCCTCCTCGATCAGATCTAAGACACTTGATTTTTGAATCCAATTCATTTTCTACCAGTGCTTTGAACTTCTGAAATTTTTCAAAAGCTTCATCTTTGTGTTTAATAAACGCGATCTCACCCATTCTGGAGTAGTCATCAATAAATAGGATATAGTATTCTTCCCCACGTAATGACTTTTTCCTCATAGGTCCACAGATGTCAGTATGAATGAGTTCAAGAGGCTTACTTGATGAACCTTCTTTGGCTTTAAATCAGACTCTGGTCTGCTTACCAAATTGACATGATTTGCATATGGTACTTTCTGGAAGATTGATCTTGGGAAGATCACGAACAACTTGAAGTTTGCTTGCTTTGTTGATTTGAGAGAAACTCAGATGTCCCAGTCTTCGATGCCATAGCCAATTTTCTGATGATTTGCTTAAGTAACATTGTTCTATGCCGTTGAGTACATATAGGTTGCTTGGATTTCTTTTTCCTTTTATAATGATTTTACCTGTATCAAGATCACGAACCACACATTCTTTGGAAATGAAGACCACTTCTGCTCCTTGATCACACATTTGACTAACACTCAATAGGTTATGCCTTAATCCATCCACATACATGACATCTTTAGCCTTCACCTTTTCTTTTAGAAATATTGACCCTTTTCCTTTAATAACAGCAGGAGTATCATTTCCAAAAGTAACTTTATTTTCCTTCTCTAGAGCATTATAAGTATGCAGTTTGCTTTTGTCACCTGTCATGTGTCTTGAACACCCGCTATCAATGTACCATTGATTCTCTTCACCCTCTGCAAATAACGCTATCCCACAATTTTCAACCGGTATTTCTTTCTTTTTCCACACTTTAGAGCTTGAGGGAACATGCTCTTTTGGCTGGACCTTGCTCCTGCATTTAGAATCTTCATGACCAAAGTTATTGCAATAAGTGCATTCAACTTCATTTTGAAGAGGAGAAAAATTGTTATAGGTGTTCTTCTTTGGTTCATCATCCATCCTTATCTTTCTTGCTTCTCTGGTCATGATGGTTTTATATGCAACACATTGAACAGCTTTATGACCAAAGTTGTGACATGTGAAACATTGTCCATTGAAGTAGAAATTCTTGTGATCATGAAATCTTCTATTAGACTTTACCTGTTGGTTGTAGCCATTTTGAAAGATCTCCCTGTTTGTATTTCTTGAATTGAGGTGATCTTGCTTTACCTGTAAAGATCCATTGTTCCCTTGCTGAGTGGCTGAATGTAGAGAACCAGCGGTGGCTGCTTTTAGAGAATTTGGTGCTGATGTCTGAGAAGATTCCCCAGTATATCCAAGACCTGTTTTTATAAAGGGAGACCGTTGTACCTTGATAATTTCATCCAAGGTTTTTGAAATTTTAGCAAATCTGAGATTGAGAGAATTCAATTTCTCATTATCCTTCCTTAGACTTACTACTTCACATTCTAGATCCTCCATGCGTTTTTCTCTTGCTTCAAGCTGATTTTTAAAAGTCTCAATGATTATGTTCTTTTCTTCTAGGCTCACTTTGAGTTGAATTTTTTCTTCAAGAAGATTATTGTCTTCTAGAGAATCCACAAAGGTACCCTTTTCTTTATCACATTCTTTTGCGAGAGCCCATACTTTTGCACCAAAATTCAGCAAGGCTTTTGTATGTATACTTCCCATTGTGACGGATCTCCTTCAAGCGATCAAGCTTCTGTAGAAGGACCTGCTCCGATACCAATTGTTGGGAAAAATACTGAGAGGGGGGGGTGAATCAGTATTTACTGCATAATCAAATCTTTTTACTTTTTCATTCCTTAAAACCCATACGCTACTTTCCTTCAGTAAACTAGCGTATATACGCGAATCCCCTTTATGAAACTAGCGTATACGCAGAGATCTAGATCTGTCATTAAATATTCACTTATATTATTCCATCATTCATTTATCAGATGTTCAATAAACAATAAACATGTGCAGTAAGAACAGAATAAACCATCACACAAAGCATCACACATGAACACCAGGATTTTTAGGTGGAAACCCAAATCGGGAGAAAACCACCGCTGCAGTTGCTCGGCCTTCAATATTTTATTATAGAGAAAACATCTTACAACATATGTGCTGGCGCAGACTTGACCAGCACGCAGGCACCCACCTGCGCTCGTTTACCAGCCTCTCCTGGAAGGGAGCTCCAACCCCCTGACTCGTTTACCAGCCTCTCCTGGAAGGGAGCTACGACCCCCCGATCTCGTTTACCAGCCTCACCTGGAAGGGAGCCACAACCCCCTGACTGAAGGCTACAACCCTCAGCACCACCTTGGACCACGTTTCATCAATTTTCACACTGGATCCAACAACTTCAATAGAAAAACACTTGCAGGCCACGTTTCATCATATTTTCAGACTGGACCCTTTCCATACTTTTAAGCACAACGAGATACATATCAGCACGGATCGGATAAGCGGCTCTTTGCCCGGAAACGGTCCGAGATATTTCATACCCCTTGCTTGACAAACCCTGGGCCGCCACGCGCTTTCCTTCAGCGATATCGCGTATATCGCGCCGAATCACACAAACCACCAGCGTATACCTCGATGTATATTTATTGTGTCACAGCGCTTTCTCTTGGCCCCGAGAAGGCTGGCCTATACGCGCTTCCTCCCGCGCGAAGTAGCGTATAGATCTTCAATCATTAAAAACGAATTGTACTTCATCGGATCGGATATTCGGTTCGGATCTGCCCTTTTTGCTTGGTTGAGATGTTCGCCTAGTGCTCGCCTCATCACGAGATCTAAGCCTTCCGCAATCAGATCTAGCAAATACAAGAGCCATTCAGATCTAGATCCCCTTCTTCATTATTGGTGCATCATACATTCGAAAAACTTTCCCTCCAAAATTTTCATTTCAAATATTTGGTACAAATATTAGTCAAAAAATGTATTTAACATTTTTTTTAATAAACTGTTTATGTTGAAATATTTTATCGATATTTATATTCAAAATATCCACAAAATATTTCTATCATGGATGCCTTCCAAACTAAAATAATGTTTTTATTTCAATGATTTAACATTGACTAGATGTAAGTATTAACTATAATATTATTATAATACCTACATGCAAATATTAACTATTTTAACTATAATGACTACATGTAAATATTTTAAATTTTAAATTTTAAACTTACGTTATATTCATCTAAAATATATTTCAAAATTTATTAATAAACTGTTGGTCTTCAAATATTTCATCATACTTTCTATTCAAAATATCCAAAAAATATTCCTTTCATGCATGTCTTCGAAACTAAAATAATTTTCTTATTTGAATGGTTTAAGATTGACTACATGTAAATATTTACAAAAATAACAACATGTAAATATTAACTATTTAAACTATAATATTAACTATAATTAACTACATATACATATTTTAGATTTTAAAATTTAATCCCATGATTTTAAACATTGATTACATGTAAATATTAACTATGATAACTAAATGCAAATATTAACTATTTTATCTATAATATTAAATATAATTAACTACATGTAAGTATTTCATATTTTAATTTTTAATCTGAGATTATATTTGAATCATTCAACATTCAGTACATGTAAATATTAAATAAAATATTAACTATGATAACTACATGCAAATAATAAGTATTTTAACTATAGTATGAACTATAATAAACTAAATGTAAATATTTTAAATTTTAAATTTTAATCCCACATTCGTTAAACAGTAAACCAATCAGACAATATTCGCTATTTAAAAGGAATGATTGTTTCTATTCATCACATCACATCAAGTTTTCTGTTATTTGTTAGAGCAAATTTCTGGAGGTGTTGCGTTGATATTGGTAACTTCGTGGAGGCATTGCATTGGCATTGGAGGCATTGTGTCGCTATTGGTAATTTTGTGGAGGTGTTGCATTGGCATTGGTAACTTCGTGAAGGCATTGCATTGGCATTGGAGGCATTGTGTTGCTATTCATTATTTTGTGGAGGCGTTGTGCTGGCATTGGTGACAACAACTTTTTGCATTTCAAAGGTTAGTTTTCCTTCTATTCTATCAATTTAAAGACGATTTTGGGGAAAATCTATTTTTCTATAATTTTTTGTGTCCAAAAACTATTTTTTAAAGGTTTTTAGGTTCAAAAACCTTAATTTTTAATTTTTTTTTAGTGAAGAAAATGCAAAAAAAAACTAATTTTTTTTTAGGGTTTTAAGGACAAAATTAAGTTTTTTTCTTTTTTTTCTTTTTTAAGACTTATAGGTTCATCTAGACAGAAAAATCCATAAAACAACCATGCACATAAAAAAAAAATAGTAATATTATAACATTTTTTATTTGTTTTTTTTTATCATAAATATATCAATGATTTCATTATTTAATTTTTTTCTTTTTTTTATTTGAGAATTTTTTTATTTTATATTCTATTTTATTTTTATTTTTTTAATTTTAAATCTTTAATTTTTTTTTTCTTTATTGTTTTGTTATATATATATATATATATATATATATATATATATATATATTCTCTTTTTAATTGTATTGTGATATAGTTTTTTTTTAAATTTATTATATTGTTATATTAAAACAATTTTTTTTTTTATTATATTGTTTTTTTTTTTAATTATATAATGTTTAGAAACAAGACATAATTGTGATTTAATAAATTGTTTTTTTGTTTATTTATTTATTTATTTATATTTTGATATTTTTAACATTTTATTATTATTATTAAATAATGTTTTAATAATTATATTATATAAGAAAATAAAAAATAAAAAATAAAAATAAAAATTGAAATTTAAAAAAAAAAATTAAAAAACAAAAAAAAAATTAAAAGAAAAAAAAAAAATTAAAATTAAAAAAACTAATAATCTGCCCGCAGGCACCGGAGGCCGGCCGGGCAGCGCCACAGGGGTGGCCCAGCCGGCCTCACGGCCCGCTGGGCTTCAGGGGCCGGCCAGGCGGCCCTGTCGGCCTCACGGCCTCCACCCAGCAGGGGCCGTGAGGCCGGTTGGGTCGCCCCCGTGGCACCGTCCGGCCGGCCCCTGGCACCCAGCGGGTGGCTCAGCTGGCCTCACGGTGCCCTCCGCCTAGCGGGGGTCGTGAGGCCAGCTGGGCCACCCCCGTGGAGGCCCCCGGCGCCCAGCGGGGACCATGAGGTCGGCTGGGCCGCCCCCGTGGCATCGCCCAGCCGGCCTCGGGCGCCCACAGGCCGGCGATTCGTTTTTTTAATTTGTTTTAATAAAACTTTTTTTAATTTTGGTTTTTATTTTTTATTTTTAATTTATTTTTATTTTGTTTTTTAAATTTTGTTTTTAATAATTTGTTTTAATAAAACATTTTTTAATTTTGGTTATTTATTTATTTTTAAAGTTTTTTTTTTTTAATTTTTAAATTTTTTTTTTAATAATTTGTTTTAATAAAAAAAACAAAAATTTATAGAAACATTGTTATATAGAAAAATAATAAAAAAATTGTTATATAATATAATAAAAACATTGTTAAATAATAATTGTTAAAAATCTCAAAATATAACAAAAATATATATATATATATATATATATATATATATATATATATATATATATATATGAAAAAAAATTCATTAAACAACAATTATGTTTTGCTTTTAAACATTATATAATTAAAAAGAAAAAAAACAATATAATAAATTAAAAAAAAAAACATTTGTTTTAATATAACAATATCATAAATTAATAAAAAAAAACTATATAACAATACAATTAAAAAAATAAAAAATATATAATATTATAACATTTTTTATAAATAGTTAGTAATTTTTTTGTTTTTTTTTAAATATTAAACAAAAACTAAAGTTTGAAAATACTAGTTTATTTTTTTAAAATTGTTTTATACAATTTAAACACATTTTTAATTTTTTTATAAAATGTATTCAAAACATATTATATAGATATATATACATATGATTTATAATATATTGTTTTTAAATGAAAATTTTTATAGTTAATTTTACTGTTTTAATTTCAAGCTATTTAGTTTTAGAAATAAATTTTGTTTATTAAATTTATTTTATCCGCAATATTTTTCCATTAACATATATATATATATATATATATATATATATATATATATATATATAAAATGGCATCAAAAAATATTTCGTGAATGTTTCGGCACTTAGGGCAACAAACCCTCCCAAATCTAAAGTTGCAGCTCGACACACTATGGATATAACTACCAAATCTAAAGTTGCAGTTGGACGCACTATGGACACTATTGGACGCAGTAAGGACATTGTTGCATACACTAATAAAATTCAAGCAAGTGGGGCACCGGGTTCTTTAAAGCTTATTTCTGATTGGAAGAACACCGAGGAAATAGATAAAATTGATTTCTCATGGTATCTTGAAGACAATGAAACGGAGGTCGATATACATATCTATCTGGTTTCTTGTATGATTGACTTAAATGAGCCATATGATGTGATGGCCAGAGTACGAGACATATGTATGGTCCCGAATACAAACACTATATATGTTCTTGCAAGGAAGGCTAATAAACGTGATAAGGTTAGATATCGTCTATCAAAGGTCAAGTATGACACAAATGAAAATCTACAAAGTTTTCTGAAGAAATCTCAAGCAACATTGCAAATAACATTGTAAGTATGCTTATTTTTATTTCTTTATGCATTATTGTAAGGATGATTCAATTTTTATAAATTGTTATTGACATCATTGACATATTTTATCTTGTTTCACAGATTTTTCTAGGTCTTTCAAAACATGTTTGAAGGTATTTATATGTTGTGTGCCAAATGTTATGATGGATCAAAACTTTTCCACAAAGACAAAGCAGAGGAAAGGAGATTGAAGCAAAGAGCAATAGCTCGTGACACTGCAACAATACAAAGAGGGGATCAACCAATAGTCACTAAGGTGGGTCAATCTAGTAAACTTAAACATGTTTCTTTTGAAGGTGTTGAATATGAAACAGAAAATTATGATAGAATTAGTGAGGAGGAGATTAGAACTATTGTGCAAAAGGAGAAAATGGATTAGACACCAAAAAGAAAAATTGCCAAAGATGTCTCTCTTTTACCTCATGAAGGAGAGCTTGTTTATAAAAAAACTGATACGTTATCCAATAAGACTAGGAAATCAAATATTGGTGAACCTGTAAAGGTCATGAGCAGTAGTGAAGAACAAATTGAAATCTCTCATGGAAGCAGAGAAATCATAACACCAGGTGCTAAGTTAGAGGATGGCATTATTAAAACAAAACAAAATGCTATTTGACAAGAGTTGAGGAAGAATAAATTAATTCTTGGTGGCCAAACATTTGAGCTTAATGTTAACCAATTTTATTCCCCCAAACGGAGGACAATCTCAATATCAAATTAGAAAGGCCCATTATCTACATGTACATAATCTGAAAATATTGTTTAGGTTCAATCCATATGCGCATGTGGTGGATTATATGGTTCTTGTTGATCCATGTCAGGTTCCCAACAAACAAGAATTTGACAAGACAAAATTCTTTGATTATAAATATTATGTAATTGGATGGAACCATTCGATAGAGGCTAAGAGACAATTGATTGCAAAATATCCCAATAACTATGTTTTTCGAAGAGCGAAATGTATAATTTACACTGGCTTAACAGAAATAGAATCAGTTATTGGCATGGGAATGGCAATGGGAGATCAGGCGAATGAAAATGACTTTCATCCAAAAGGTCATATTTATTCATAATGAATTCATAGAAAAATGTGGTGGGGATAAGACACAAGTTAGTGTAGCATTTCGAAAGGAATGTTTATGGTTTTCAAGTTCCTGTGGTAACTGTTTACTGAAGAGTTTGCCGGATTATCCACAGTCTCACGAAACACTTGACAAGTGTTTCGTGAGACTGTGGATAATCCGGCAAACTCTTCAGTAAAAAGGAATGTTTAATGGAAACAGGTTATCAAATTGATGAAAAAAAAACAAAAGATGGAAAATTGAATACAAATCTCTTCAGAGGCACAAATAACATTTTTCAGTTGGCATTTAGAATTGGGGAGATATGGGATTTGATTGATGAGATTTTTGATCGGTGGGAGAATATTTCCATAAAAAATCAGAAGGTTAGAAAGAGTAAACCCATAATATGTACCAATAGTAAGGGGGGTCCTGAAATGAAGCAACTTCCAGAGGATATGACTATTACACCTTGGAGAACAATGCAAGGTGTGAAGGATGATAAATTAGTCAAATCAATATTAGCCCGTGTGAAGTCGGGTGAATTATCAATGGAAGAAATGTGTGCAGAATTTCAAAAGTAAGTTTCTTGAATTATTTCTTATTTTTCTTTCATTATAATTTTCTTTTAAATAAAACATAATGATGTTGGTAGAATTTGTTATACATGTCAATATATTAACACTTTTAACTTGATTTATTCAGTCAGAAAAATTTTATGAAAATACAAGAACACATGGTTAAAATGTTGAATGAAGACAGTTGGGATGATGTTGTACACAACTACCCAGAAGCAAATTCTACATCAACACTAAAAGAGTTTTATATTGCATTCAATAAGGTATGTTGATTTATAAATTCATTTTATTCATATTTAAACTATTTTTATTTTATTACTTATACATATCTATATATATATATTTTTATGTCATTAAAGATGTCGAAGAAGGATAGAAATGGAGTACCAGATACTTTCAAAAGCTTTATTGAAAAAATTAAGATGGATTACATGAGAAGGAAGCGTCTTATGAATGTTGAACTAGATCTTACTCTTAATCATTACATTTGGAATGGGCTCGACGGTGTCCAATATCAAATAATACAAGGTGATTGTGAAGACATTGCATCACTAATACCTAAAAGGGAATATGGCCTAGTTATTGCAAATATTCCTCATGGTTCCAATTTCCCAGACATTGAATATGATAGAGAACCATATACTTATCAAGCTTTTAGTAAAGTGGTTACGAGTTTTCAAGAAGTGACAACATCACCACTTTGGCGATTTGTGACATTTCATTCAAACACATAGTTTCCAATGTTATTAACAAGCTTCAAGGGTAAAGCAAACTCAAGGATGCAACTTACATGGTAAGATTTTGAAATTGTATGTTTGATTCCTCCTAAATTTTTTTATTCATGTAAAATTTAATTGAACTTTTACTATGTTATATTACAGGCAAAAGTCAAATATTGTTTCTTCCGAAGATCAGCCTATTATAAATGATTGTGAGTTCATCCATGTTGAATGTTGGACAAAAGACGATAGCTATAAGCATATTATTATGAATCGAGTAGATGGGAAGAGTCATAGTCAAATATTGGTTTATGATGCAGTTGTAAGAAAACTAACATATGAGGATAAAGATGCAAAAGGAGATATAGTTAACATTTATCAAAAACCACAAGCATTGATTAAATATCTTATAGATCTATGTTCAAATGAAGGAGAATGGGTTTTGGATTTATTCTCAGGTTCAGGTAAGTTTTATTATACAAATTTAAATTTAAATATTGTCTTTTTTACTTTTTATGTCTCCATACTAATTTTCTTACTTATTTTTTTGTGCTTGATGATTAGGTACAACACTAGCATGTTTCCTACTAAAAGGAAGAAATTGCATTGCCATTGAGAAAGACCCAGTTCAATGCAAATTTATTCAACAAAGAATTAACGCTCTTAAATTCATTCCAGATGCGAAGAAAAAAGTTGGTTTGAGGAAAGGAGATTTTATTGAATCACGTGTGGCAAAAAAAGCAAAGGAACCTCAACCACCATTATATGGAATGATTGGAAAGGGACACTTTGGAAGATTTGCTGACATGAAAGATCCATTAGAAGAAAACAATGATCAAAATGAAGAAGAAAATGTTGCAGAAGAAGCCATCAATGTTGTTCTAGATGATGTTGAAGATGTATTAGTTGATATTGTTGATGATGTTTAAGTTATGCTTGCAAACAAAGCTTATTTTTGAGAATTATTAATCAATTTTACTTGTAATGTTTAGACTTTGATATTTTATGAGAACAACCCTTATTTTTTGCAAAAAAACATGTGATTGCTATTATTTTTTGACATAAAATTCAATAAAAATGTTATTTTCTTAAGTTTTTTTTTGTTAAGATTCTCCCAAAAAATTAGTTTATTTAACATGTTTTTTCCAACAAAAAGTCTGTAAAAGTGTATTTTTTGCATTGTATTTATATTGAAAAATTGTATTTTTTTGTCATATGGTTCAAAATATTGGTTTTTTAGCGATAATTTTTTGATGTGCATTGAAAAATTATTTAACAATACATAAACATGTAGAAAATATAAACTTTAGAATATTGACCTTTTTTCCATCTTTTATGTATGTGAAAAAGTGAAGATATGATTACAACTTTTTATTTTAAAAAAAAAATATTTTTTTATTTTTAAAACACAAGTACATAAATGCACTTAAAAATAAACATCTCACAGAAAAAGAAGACATTAGAAAATCTATAGTGTCAAAATCAATCCTATAAAAAAATGTTGGTGATGATACACCACCACTATTCAAAATCGACATAAAAAACATCACTTTAAAAAAAAAAAAATTTAAAAAAAAAAACAAAATGAAAAAAACTTAAAGTGCCAAAAACATAATTAAATTTTTTTTTCTTGATTCTGCATCGCCACTTTTTCAAAATCAGGTGTTTTTCTTGATACTTCAAAAAGTAGGTAACAATGAGGTTACCTATTTCATCGGTAACATTGTTTAACGTGCCCATATCATGCTTCTTACCCAATTCATCCATAAACCTTTGTAACCAAATCATTTCTTTACTAGCCTCTATAGCAACAACATACTCTGCTTCTGTTGTTGAAAGTACAACAACACTTTGGATTTTTGAAACCCAACTGACAGTTGTTCCACCTACAGTAAATACATATCCTGTAGTGCTCCTCCTGTTATCTCTGTCACTTGCCATATCTGCATCAACATATCCCTGTAGAGCAATGTTTGAACCACCAAAGCATAATGCTTGATTTGTGGTACCTCTCAAATATCTGAGAATCCATTTTACTGCCATCGAATGTTCTTTTCCTGGATTATTCATGTACCTGCTTACAACTCCCACTGCATGTGCAATATCAGGCCTTGTGCAGACCATTGCATACATTAAGCTTCCAACTGCTGATGCATATGGAACTTTAGACATATAATCCATGTCTTCTTGGGTCAATGGACACATCTCCTTACTAAGTTTGAAATGGCTAGCAAAAGGTGTACTAACTGGTTTTGCATTGTGCATATTAAATATTTTCAACACCTTTTGTATGTACTCATTCTGAGATAGTGTTAATTTTTTATTTTTCCTATCTCTGGTTATTCTCATACCAAGGATCTATTTTGCAGCTCCCAAATCCTTCATTGCAAATGAATTTGCCAATTTTTGTTTGAGCACATTTATTTCCTGCATGTTAGACCCTGCAACAAGCATGTCATCTACATACAATAAAAATATAATATAGCTACCATCATTTTTCTTTTTTAGATAAACACAATAATCAGAGTGACATCTAGTATAACCTTGTTCAGACATAAACTTGTCAAATTTTAGATACCATTGCCTTGGAGCCTGTTTTAAGCCATACAAGCTCTTCTTTAACCTGCACACCAATTTTTATTTCCCTTTGACCTCATATCCTTCTAGTTGCTGCATGTATATCTCTTTCTCCAAATCTTCATGGAGAAATGTTGTCTTTACATCTAACTATTCAAGATGTAAATCTTCTGCTGCTACAAGACTTAAAATATTTTTGATTGAATTCATCTTAACAACAAGAGAAAATATTTCATCAAAATCAATACCTTTCTTCCATGCAAACCCTTCACCACAAGTCTAGCTTTGTACCTCTGTTTTCCTCCATCTTCTTCCTTCAGCCTGTAAACTCGTTTATTCTGCAATGTAGTTTTACCTACAGGCAACCTGACTAAGTCCCAAGTCTGGTTATGCATTAAGGAGTCCATCTCTTCTTCCATGGCTAGCTCCCACTTCTTCCTGCTTTCAACCTGCATTGCTTCTTCATAACATTCAGGTTCACCAGAATCAGTCAGCAATAAATAATATAATGAAGGAGAGTATCGTTCAAGGGGTCTACTTATCATGGTAGATCTTCTAACACCACTTTTAGGTGTTTGAGGTGCCTGTTGCTGTTGTGGTGGTTGTTGTTGTTGTGGCTCTTGATTATTATTATTTTCAAGCACCTTTACCTTTTCTGTGATCTCATCAAGAACTGTGTATTCTTTGTTTTCTTTTTCTTGTTTCTTTTCCTGCAACTGATTCTTATACAAGACCTTTTCATTGAATATTACATCTCTGCTCCTAATGATTTTGTGATTTTCATAATCATATAAGCGATAACAAAAATCATTAACACCATATCCAATAAAGGTACATTTCTTTGATTTTGCCTCAAGCTTTGTTCTATTTTCTTTATTAATATGGACAAAGGCCTCACAACCAAAAGGCTTTAAAAAGAGTAGTTTACCTTTTTACCTGTCCATGCTTCCTCTGGAATACCACCATCCAAGGAACTTGAAGGCCCTCTGTTTATTAGATAAACAACAGTATCTACAGCATCTGCCCAAAATTGTAAAGGAAATCCTGCATGCAATCTCATGCACCTTGCACACTCCATGATTGTTCTGTTCATCCTTTCTGACACACCATTTTCTTGTGGTGTTCTTGGAACTGTCTTCTCTCTACGAATTCCATGCTCTGAACAGTACCTATCAAACTCTTTGCTACAATATTCACCTCCATTGTCTGATCCGAGACACTTCAACTTCTTTCCTGTCTCAATCTCAACCAAAGCTTTCCATTTCTTGAAAGTATCAAATACATCAGATTTATTTTGAATACAATAAATCCAATTTTTTCTAGTTGCATCATCAATAAATGTAACATAATAGTGAGAGCCACCGAGAGATGATACCTGAGCAGGTCCCCATACATCTGTATGCACAAGCTCTAATTTTTCACTCTTCTTTTCTTTCCCAACTCTGAGAAATCTGACTCTCTTTTGTTTTCCATAAATGCAATTCTCACAGAAATCCAAATCAACATTCTTCAAACTTGGCAACAAATTTCTTGAGTGAAGAATCTTCATCCCCTTCTCACTCATGTGTCCGAGCCTATGATGCCATAATGCTGCATCTGCTCCTTTGGAAGTTAAAGCATTAATAGAGTTAGAAATACCATTGCATAAATACAATGTACCAACCTTTTCGCCTTTTTCTATTACCAGAGCTCCTTTGGTGACCTTCCAAGTTTTATCTGTGAAAGTTGTCACACAACCTTCACCACCTAACTGCCCTGTTGAAATCAGATTTTTCTTTAGATCTGGAACATGTCTTACCTCCTTTAATAGCCATTGGTTTCCATTCTGCTGTTTTACAAGAACCTTACCCATTCCAACAATTTTACAGGGTTTATCATCACCCAGACGGACTTGTCCAAAATCTCCTTGAACATAGTCATGAAAATATTTCTTATCAGGTGTGGCATGGAATGAGGCCCCTGAATCTACTACCTAGGAATCTATAACATTTTTGAAAGAAAGAATCAAAGCATCTTGTAACACATCATTTGTCACATTTGCTTCATGATTGTTTTCTTGTTGTGCGTCTCCTTCTTTTCCCTTCCAAGATCTACAGTCTTTCTTTAGGTGTCCTTTCTTTCTGCATTTCCAGCACACTATCCCGATCTGGACTTGGATCTGCCTTTTCTTGATTTACTGCGATATCCTGAGCTCTTTCCTATTTCCATTCTCCTTTCCCTAGACTCTGCACTCAAAGCATTACCCGATGTCTCACTTGAGCTTTTTCGTCGCATTTCCTCTCTAAGGATGGCACCGATAAAATCATCAAACTTTAAAGTACTAGATACAGAGACAGAGTTACTAATGGCCATTACTAAACCATTCCAACTCTCTGGCAATGAGCACAAGAATAACAGAGCTCTAACCTCATCATCAAAGTTACCCCTATAGAACTTAACTGAGTGGTAACTGTATTAAAATCATTTAAATGGTCTGCAACAGATCCACCTTTCGACAACTTCATATTAAATAGTAGTCTCATAAGAAATACCTTGTTTGAGGCCGAGGGTTTTTCATATAGTTTCACCAACGTCTGCATCAAACTCTCTGTTGTTGTTTACTTCGAAATATTGAAGGCGACTGACGCCGCAAGGCACAACCGTACTGTTCTGATTGCCTTTCTATCGAGAATGTTCCATTCCGCGTCTGTCATGGCCGCCGGATTCTTCTTTTTTCCGCTCAATGGTAGGTACAAATCTTTCTAATACAGATAATCTTCCATCTGCATCTTCCACAGCGAGAAGTTCTGGCCATTAAATTTCTCGACCCTAAACTTACCATCTTCCACCATAACTCCCACTCAAACTAGGAACCCTTCTTTCCTACGAGTTTATCAGCCAAATAGACCTTCGACTTTGATTCCAGTTGTTAGAAAATTATATATTATGGAACAATGCAATACATAAAATATGCAGAAAATACAAGCACACAAAACACATAAAACCAGAGACACAGATATACGTGGTTCACCGAGTTTGGGCTACGTCCACCCCGAACAACCAGTCCTTCCTTTCTATATTCCAGAAAAATGAAGAAGACACAACCTACAGCAGATCCGCTGTAATATCCTTTGTTCTGTCTCATAGTCTCCCTCTCTATTTCCCGCTCAGAGAATACACATGTAATACACAGCTGCAATAAAATACCCTCATACAAAGAGAGGGGTTTCCTTCTAGGGAAAAAAACCCTAAACTAAACATAACTTATACCGTTAGATCATCCGCCTAATGAACGGCCCAGATTGACTAGAAATTACTATACTTTTACAAGGATATTTTACATCTATTTTTAGCTTCGGGGGCGCTGCCCCCAAAACCCCTTGCCAGGGGGGGGCTCCATAAAGTCACTTACGCCCCCCCTGGACCCCCCACGACAGTGATTAATTACGGGCGGCGTTGCCGCCCCATTTAAGGTACAGGGGTCCAATGCTGTGATACAAAGTAAACAAGATAATCAGGCTCCACACCCAACAAAAAACACTAGGTGCGGTGATTTGGGACGATGAAAGGATGAAGACAAAAGATAAGTGTAGCTTCTCCAAATGAATGGAAAAAGGTGCTTGATAAAGAGTAAGTGACATATAATTTGTCAAAATTCCACAAAGTAAATATTCACATTGAACTTCGATATAATGTATATTTTGATCTCATATGTACTATATGTCGGTTTGATTTCATCAACGAATGCAGAAATTGAAGCAATCAATAAATTCGTTCTTTATAATTTTGAAGTGGCACAACCATGAGTCGCATTGTACGAACAAAAGAGGATGAAATAGGATAGTCGCAGGAAAGAATTCAGACATCTGAATGGTAGAAGCATGCATTATCCCGATCATTTAAAAGAAAATATGATAATTATATGTCCCAACAGTTGGGTTGTTGACCAAGTCAGAGATAAATACAGTGCAACCAGTCGTTACCCGCGCGTTGAATAGTATGTGCTAAATGTAGGGATTGGGTGCAAAAACTCGGTAATATTATATTTATGTACATTTCAAACTTAAAAATGCACCTTTGAAATGTAACATCTAAATTTATATTTTAACAATTGGGTTATTAGACACATGACACTATGATTTTTTAACTTTTTTATAGGTGCATTTGTTCCCATCTATGTAGGCATATAGACACCATTTTCACATAGAAAATGTTGATGATGGACACATGACACAAGGCTGTGGAGTGGAAGTCTAGTTTGATAAATCTATTCGAGTTATCCACCATGATCAAAACCTAGTACGAGGGATGTTAGGTTACGTAGGAAAGATATAAGAGATCATTGAAGTGGACTTATTTTCTTTCCAATGTGTTATTTTTAGGTGCAAATGGTGGGACACCTTTGATCAGAATAATTTAAAGAAATATCGTGATGGTAGGCTGATATGTATCAACTCTAGAAAGATGTGGGATGAAGCTAAGGAGCCTTATGTTTTCCCCAAACAATACAACCAGATGGTTTTTTACCAAGATGTGTTGGATAGGTATTGGTGGTTCGTATTGAGACATTACCCTAGATCAAAACATATTTTTGAGAACAATAGTGTTATCATGCCAAGCGAGCTGGAAGATAATGAAGGTGATCATGAGAACAGAGAGTGATATGGTACATGTGTTATTTCATCATTTATATTATTTAAGATGGGTTTTTATAAAGAATATGACTTAATATTATAACTAAGAATCTTTTTTTCTAAACATTATAATATGTATTTTGAATTAGACGGTTCGCATTGTGTTAATGTTAAAACCATTTCACTTGATAATTTGCAGTTATGTTGATCTTGAAAGTAATACATTGTATCAAGTTCTTTTTTTTATGTCAATTCCTAAAATAATACAACTACTTGATTGCTTTAAATGGTTTTTCACTATATCATTACTTAAATAAATGCACCCTATTATATGTGTGTGTTTGTGTGTGTGTGTGTGTGTGTGTGTGAATGATATCTTCGAAATTTCAAAAATGTAGTAATGTATATTGTTATTTTTGGTATGTAAGATCATGATAAAATAATGATAATTCTAAACATGAATTTATTTGCATTATTTTCTAAACTTTATTATGTTATAAAATTTCGTATTATTCTAGATTTATTATTTTACAATTATTTGTATTCATACAAATTTACAATTTTATAATTATGGTAATTTAATAATATGTACGGTATACATTTTACTTACGGTAGTTATGGTTCAAAATTGACAATTAATTTACAATTCTACAAATTTACAAATTTTACAATTTTAAATAAATTGAATCATAACAATACATACAATTACAATTTTACAATTTCACAATACAATTACAATTTTACAAATTTACAAATTTTACATACAATTACAATTTTACAATTTTACATATTACAATTAAACCGAGAATCGTAATTACAATTACAATTTTAAAATTTTACATATAATTAAAATTAAAATTACAATTACAATCACTAACATAATAAATTACAATTAATTAATAATTTTATAAATTTACAAATTCTACAATTTAAATTTTTTTGAATCAATACATACAATTACAATAACAATTTTACAATTTCACAATACAATTACAATTACAATTTTACAATTTCACAATACAATTACAAGTTTACAATTTTACATACAATTACAATTACTATCACGTATGCATACAATTACAATTTTACAAATTTACAAATTTTACAATTTTAATAAAATTGAATCATGAAAATACATAAAAATACAATTACAATTTTACAATTTTAATAAAGTTGAATCATTACAATACATACAAATACAATTACAATTTTACAATTTCACAATACAATTACAATTTTACAAATATTTTACATACAATTACAATTACAATCACAATTTTACATACAATTACAATTACAATTACAATTTTACATACAATTACAATTACAATCACGATACATACAATTACAATTACATTTACAATTTTTCAATTGTTCAATTTCACAATACAATTACAATTTTACAAATATTTTACATAAAATTACAATTACAATTACAATTTTAAAATTTAACATACAATTACAATCACAATACATACAATTACAATTACAATTACACAATTTTATAATTACCAATACATACTATTTAATAAATATCATGATTTAATATTAAAAATAAACATCATGATCATGATAACCATCATACAAACATCATATTCTAAAATACACATTCAAATTCGCTAACATTATCTAGTCATTGTCATCATGATCATCTAACAAAACAAAAGTGTTGTATAACATCATCACAACACAAACATCAAATATACATCTCATGTCAAATACCTGTTATCACATACACATCTATCTGCAAGCACATTAAATGAACATATCTAACATGACCTAACAATATACACGTCATGATGAACACCAACATGTAAATTAAGTACATCAACATAAACATAAAATACATGCACCATATATATATATAATGTCAAAAATATACAATTGTAATAGAACTACATATAAATGTTAAATATATGGTGGTACTACATCAATACTGTAACTAGTACTCGAGGTCTGCTCAGTCGATGGTGCCTCGTGCTCAAATGGATGTGCTTACTCAGTCGATGGTGTCTGTTGATCAGATGGATGTACTGCTTAGGAGGTGCCTGCTGAGATGGTTCCTGCTCAATGGATGGTGCCTGCTCAGATGAACGTGCCTACTCAGATGGTGTCTACTCTGGATTAGGTGCCTATTGAGATGGTGCCTGCTCAGAAGATGCCTGCTTAGGACTAGATGTTGGCTACTCATATCTAGCACGAGGTGAAGGAGAAGGAGGTGGAGTACTACAATGATCACTCCCCTCATGATCATGATCATCTGATGAGTTGTTGTGTCGCGCATCTCCATGGCACCTATCCCTCCTAGCCGCCAGTAGCCTGGAAGCTTCGATGATATGATGCATAAGGTTCATGATATCATGGGGCATGTCCATCCAAATCTCTGTGAGCGTACGATCATCCCAAATCTCTTTGATCATCGCAGGGCAGACTCCCTCATCAACCAGGAGTCTACACAGTCGATCGCCAAACTCCATCTTGAATCAAATGTCTACCCTACGCTGAATGCCCGCGAGTATCTATACCCGTGGAGGTCTGTCACCCGAGTCTGTGGCCTCCTCCATCTCCTTGTCATCTACAAGATCATCTGGTGGGGGTGGAATCATGTCCCTAACGAATGTGCTAGTATATATAAAATATATAGTACACAATAATGATTAGACAATTTCATTAAACAATTTAATAAAACTATTTAAAGAATGTGTTAGAATAAATTTTATACTAATTAATTAAGACAATAAAAATGAAACTATATTAATTTAAAGAAAACACTAATATTACCTCTAGTATTTTGTGGCTCATCTTGTGTGAAGAGGATGTTGGTCTACCCTCGCCAATCCAAACTCGAGTAAGGACACGACACAATCATGAACATGTGATCATCAACACTGGCTAGCAGCTCTAGTGCATCACTAGATATCCTGGTTGGATACTCGGATAGGCCACTCTTGGGAATCATCTCACCCCACATCTGCATCTATACATGTAACATCGGCCTACGAGTTTGGCGGACAAAAGTAGGCCTCGTCTCTAGAAACCTCTCAAAAAATAAACAAAATAACTCTGAAGCAAAAGGGAAGGTCAACCTCCCACGTGCCTGAGAACCACATCTATCTAATGCTATACAAAACCGCTGCAAAAAAATGGCAAACCATCTAAAAAGTCGTGGCGTCTGGAATAAGGAATCAACATAAAATAAAAGAGGGCAACTAATGTGTTTCCCGTCACTGGTATAATGTGCAATGGTCATTAGTAATAGTGAGAGGCACCTAACCTCCTCTGGATCAAACGAAGAAATGTGTAGCTGACCACCAGACACCTGAAAATATGCAAGAGAAATTATATCATCCCTAATGTATCTTTGGGAGTATGCCAATTGACTCCCTGTTGCATAACCGATGGGGACATCTAGGAACTGGGGAAAAACCTACCCTCTCCTAGATAGGCCAGTAATAAAATAAATGTCCTCCTCAGTGGGCTGGTACCACTGACTAGGACCAATCCGAAAATCCTGTCGGTGGGCATCCCACCTGTAGATCAATTGTCCTAATAACCCATTGTACCCCTTCAGGGATGTAGCCACCTCATAGAACTTAAGGAGGCATACCTCCCTTAGGAGAAACTGTGTGGCTGCCGTAATAGGGTGAGGGTACAAAAGTATCTCCCTCTCCTGTGCCTCCCATTGTTGTATCATGTTATAATTTTCATCCCTCTGCTCTCGTTGTTTCCTTTCCTCTCTATGTTAACATCGTTGAATGATTTACATATTAAATACATCAACCTCCCTCATACATAAAACCTAATTTTTTTTATTAAATGAAAAATGTATTTACAAATATATAAATATAACTTTTATCAAGGAAAAAAAACATTTGGTGTGCCCAAAAAAAAAGTCGAGCATCACCACCGGTGTGTACCTATCTATCACACACTACCCACAGTGTGCATGAAAAAACTTCACACATTGAGAAAACAACAATTCTAACTTCAATAAATATTTTTGTGCGGTGCGTTGACCAAACTATTCACTGTAGGGCTATTTTTATAGCGCAATGCACTACCAACTGGAAATATTTTACCACTGATGGTGGTGGTGTGTTCCAGTAATATGGACACGCCAGACCATTATGTCTATTTTTACATAATGCCCAGTGTGTTTCGGTAAACGACCGCATTGTCATATATAGATTTTTATTTTTAAAAATTTTAAATTGTCGACGTGGCCAAAAACAAACACGCGCTGCACTATTTTATTGTTAAAGCACTGCGCTTTTTCTCGGTACCACACTGGGTTGTCACATTTACTAACCGGTGTGGTTTTTGTTAACATCGCTCATGGTTCGGCCTGTAAATTTACAGGGAGAACCGAGAATGGTGCGAGCCGAACAACTCGAACTCACCGCGCAGTTTTTTTTTTTTTTAAATGGTGAATTTATCTCAATTTAAGAAATTAATCCGCTAAAAGCTTAAGTTGGTGAGAAACAAGTAAATTGCCTGCACATTTGCGCATCGAGGAGGCATCTTTGAAACGGAATACTATAAACCAAAATTTCCCACCGTTTTGTAAAATTCGAAGTCCACACAGTGAGCAATGAATGGAAGCAATGCAGGCAATGGGAGCATCGATGGTAGGGTGCCTCGAAGAAGGAAAACTCACACCGGTGCTTGAGAGATTTACAACATTGTAACAAGCAAAAATGAATTTTTTACGGCTGGTAAATTTTTTTAAATTAACCCATTTTTGGTGCACTCGATTATGAGACGCACTGGGCAGTTGTATCAATGACACATCGCACTTCTTTACGGTGCACTGGATTACTGAGATGCACCTGGCCGATTTGTACAGAGAGCATAGTGTCTTGATGTGCCATTTTATAGTACACATTGGTGCCCTTTATATAAAACGCACCGGTTTGTTGTATGTATGAAGTGCACTGTTGTTTTCGTAGTATTCAAAAATAACTATGCAACGCTTCTTTAGCCTCTACTATGCACCGGTGTGTTACATATATATCAAGCGCACTAGTGCGTGTTATTATTAGAAACGCACTGCAAAAAAAACATCTGCAAAAGCCTCCACCTTCCAACCTCCTCTAGTGACGTCTGCTACAAACAAATATCTAGGCTATTTTTATAATGGCTTCCTCAAAAACATCCGCTAGAGGGTTTTTTCCTTGTAGTGAAAGAAATGTAGTCCTCTCTTGAGTGGGAGCTTTAGATCCCACCAAAAGAGGATATTTTAGTTCCAAAGGAGGAGCCTCAAGAAGTTGTGGAGCAACCAAAATTTGAGGAGTAGAGAGGAGGTTGGGTGGATACATCTACTCAAGAAGAACCATCCAGAGAAGGTAGAAAATAACAAGGTAGAAAAGAACCAAGGAAGTAGATATATTAGTGTCAGATGCAAGAGAGAATGTGGGAGCTCCTTCAAATTTTCATAGGCAAAGGGGGTCACCTGAAAGGTGCATTGGCTACATAGGTCTAATGACTGGGCTTGTAAAGATTGAGCCATCCTATTTTGAGGAAGAAGTTGAGCAACCAGTTTGGGTTGATGCAATGGTGGAAGAATACAAATCTATCATGAATAAGAGTGTTTAGGAAGCGGTCCCAAGACCAAAAAATAAATCAGTAGTGGGTTTGAGATGGATCTTGAAAGGTTAAGAATGTAGCAAACAGAAGAATAGATAAGTATAAGGCCAGATTTGTGGCCAAATAATTCTCTCAAGTTGAGGGAATTGATTATGAGGAAACCTTTGCTCTTGTAGCAAGGTAGTCATCCATTAGATCAATTCATGCACTAGATATGCAACTGGGGTGGAAGATCCACCACATGGATGTAAAAAAACATTCCTCAATGGTGTTATTGAGGAGGAAGAGTACATCGAGAAAAAATAAGGTTTTGATAAATTTGATCAGTATTCTCATATGTGCAGACTTAGGTGTGAATTGTATGGTCTCAAACAGGCACCTCGAGCTTGGTACACCAGGATCAACAATTATCTCACTGGATTGGGCTTAACCAAATGTGAAGCAAATGAAAACCTCTATCATATTTTGGTAGAAGGTGAGTTTTTTATCATTATTTTATATTTTGATGATTTAATATTGAAAGGTGATGAGTAGATGATAAACTCTTGCAAGGAGGACCTTACAAGGGAATTTGAGATGAAAGACATGGGCCTCGCACACTACTTCCTCGGGCTAGAAGTATGTCAAGGAGACGGGGAATTTTTTGTGTCTCAATGCAATTATGCCACCGAGATATTACATATATTTTACATGGAGAGTTGTAATACCATGGAGACACATCTAGCAACCAACTAGAGGAAGGAGAATTCCACTTCAAGTGAAGAGGTTGATGCTACCATTTATTGACAAGTAGTGAGTTCATTGATGTATCTTGTAAAAAAACAACCAAATATGTGCTATGTAGTCAAACAGTTGAGCCAAGATATGGTTAGGATGACCAAATTTTATTGGAAGGCGACTAAGCATGTTTTATGGTACCTCGGAGGCACTACCTAGTATGGATTATGGTACAAATGAATTGAGGGAGTGAATTTGCATGGCTTTACAGATGTGGATTGGGAAGGGATTTTATTTGACTGAAAGAGTTCATCAGGTGTAATTTTTAGTGTTCGGTCCGCAATAGTTCCCAAGTACAAAAGGAAGTAGATGTCTATGGAGCTCAACTCAAAAAAAGTTGAATACATGCCTGCAAGTCAAGTAGCATGTGAGGTGATTTGGATGTTAAATATACTTGTGGGACTATTTGATGAGGAGATGGATATAACTATGATCTATTTTGATAACCAGAGTTACATTAAGCTCTCTGAAAATAAGGTATTTCATGATCGATCCAAGAATATAAATATATGGTATCATCATTTACGAGATTGTGTACGGAGGAGGATAATATTGCTACAATATATTCTGACATAGGAACAAGATGTTGACATCTTGACAAAGGATTTTTCAAGAGGGAAGTTTGAATTCCACAAGTGTAAGATAGGGGTAGTTGAAAATCCCTTTCTTGCTAAGAGGGAGTGTTGAGAAGTGTAGCAAGAAATTCTCAATATGACTTTGCCTCGGTCAAATTGAGAAAATTTGAAATTTCCACATCAGCAGACAAATTGGAGGAAGTTAACTAAGGTGGCATGGATATTATCACTTAGTTAGCTAAGAAAATTCAATTTATGCGGCTTGGAGTTAAATTATGCATGTGTGATTTCTAATTTATAGAAATTCAATTTAGTTATTTCCAATTGTATTCAGTTAAACTAGTTATAACTATTGATAGAAGTAGTTGTAGGTCAATTTTGCAGAGGGACAGTAGTCTAACTTAGTGATCATCCAATTAATTGTTCAATCAACCAAAAATAGCTAATGCATGTAGAGAATTTGAGTTCCCCTATTGTGGTGGAGATTCCAAGGCAGTTTAACATCATTTTTAGACTAGTATTGAGTTTAAAAGTGTTGCATGTAGCTAGAGATTCAACCTTGGGAATTGCGCAATCAATTAAGAGAAAAATCCTAAACAATAGGGGCCTAATTCCTCAGTATTTTCACAAGGAAATAGGACTCAAGCAGAGGCATAATTTGACTAATTTTGGGTCAGAGATTCTCATTGAGCAGAGAGAAAGGTTATTCACTTGCAAGTTGTGCTTAGAGCGAGTAAGCAAGTGTAATAAATTCTCCATTCATTTGATTAATGCAAGCAATATTAAGGGGGTTTTACCAGTTGGTTTCCCCTATATAAATTTGTGTACTTGTGTATGTGATTGATGCATGTTTTTGAATTTTGTTCTAAATTGTGAATTAATTTCTACAGAGCTGTAGAGTAGAATTTTATCTCTTGATTTAGATTGAATTTCTTGACCAGTAGTAATTCTATCACCATATTTCTACAGTTGGTTGTATTATTCAATTACAGGCATGATGTTAGTTGCATTGTGAAATGATAAGAATGAGTAACAAATCTAAGCAACTGTTAGGTTAGGTAGTTGAGCTATATAAAATTAAACAATTATAGTGAATCCTTATATATATCATACTAAAATGTCATTATTTCCCTTCTCTTCATCTATGGAATGCACACCTTTTGATGAGACTTGAACCATGTCTGCAATATATAATTGGGTTGCTTATAAACTGAAATCCACTACAAATAAAACATAACTAATAGACAATCGAACAAAATGAATAGAAAAAATATCGATCAACACATACATGCCACAATTGTTATCTCCCATTTATTTTACCAATAATTTTATTTATTTTCACGAATTAGGCATAATGTGATTGATAGGATTGTTGAGCTGCACACACATGCTTGTTGTTTTGCAAAGCCTATTGGCCACAAGTCATTTAGAAACACAACATCATTTAGAAATTTACACATTACTATGAGAAAACATACAAGAAGGAAGAATTCTCGTATTAGGGAAAATTTTAAGGATGGAAATGTGTTTTATAGTTTAGAAACCCTAGTGAATGTTACTAGTCCCTAACATGCAAACTATAAAATGTTTGGTGATATTTTTGTAAAAATATTCAAATTTTAATGATATTATATAGGCTTTATAAAATTTTAGTGATTTTTAAGGTAAAATAATTTGATGTTGTTAAATATTGGTGGATTATTTTTATAAGAAATTGAAATTAACGAATCTTTTTTTAAGAAAAAGCATGGAAAATTAGCCCACTTGCGGATCTTAGCCCCTAAAATTTCCCCTGTCTCTTCTATGAAAGTAACCACTACAAAAAAAAATGCATGTCAAATTAGAAGAAACCCAACAAATCCCCATCTAAACTCTTTCATCACTCCACAATTATGTCACTCTTATGCATTAGCTTCTCCATAGAATTGTTGCAACACACACATTTAGATAATCTCCTGGAGATGGATAGTATATCCAATGGGAAAGGCGGGGAAAAATATATATTAATCCAACAACTAGACAAAGTTTTTCAATGTTGATTAATCTATGATAGTATAAATACAACATGTGGTGCAAACCAAGCCACAGTTGGATGCCATGCAATGCAATACTCACATATAGATGCCATTGAATGACCACTTCAAAGGTTGAACTACCCATAATTGGATGTCATGCAAAACAAAAACACTTCAAAGGTTGAACTATCCACATTTGGAAGTCATGCAACACACTACTTACATATCAATTCCATGTAGCCACTACTTCAAGGGTTTGAATTTCCCATTTGGGAACTAAGTAATGGGTTTTAGTTATTAGCTAGGGATTTGAGCAAATAGAGTAAGCAACATGAATAATTAGATCAATGTATTTCTAAACTAGGCTAAGTCAAATTACCTCTATTTGCAAGAAGTTTTCCAAGACGCTCCTCAAAATGAAATCGAATATGGGGCATAATTGCTAGGTAGAAGTGGGAGGCATCATGGATTAACTTTTAGAGTCCTATCCTTAGTATTTATAAAGTGATGTGACATGAAAGCTTATTGATTTCATATTTTCTACATCAACCAATTGTCACATCCCTCTCTTATCTAACTCTAGATGAGGAATTGTATCTTGTTTCCTACCATCATTTCACTTTAGAATTTGTATCATTGACAGGTAAGGTTTTTGACCTTGTAACACCCCTGGGTTGAGGAAATTGAAAAAAATGTGATAAATATTATATTTTAAATATCATTTGGAAATAATGAAATTAGGAATTTTGTTTAATGTATTAATCCTATCAGGAAAAGGTTAAATGCTAAATTAAATATTAACCCCTAACTATCAATAAAAATATTTGGAGTTGGTTGTTCCTAGTGAGGCAGAAATAAAACAAATAAATCCTTCTCCCATCAATTTCTTCTAGGGGAAAAGAGAAGAAATACAAATTACATACCATAGTATATTTTTTTCTATGGCTGGAGATAAATTCCATAGTGTGAGTTAGGTGAAAGAATTATGGGAGATAAAGACAATTCTTAAAAAAATATCATTGGGAGAGGAAGATTGACGGAACCCAGATAATTTAGTAGGGTGTTGCTAGGTTCAAGAGGTATAAATCCAAAGAACAACTCTACATAGTTACTATTTTTCCCTCACAGTTAGAGGATATCTAAGGGGAACCAGTGAATGCTTGGTTCAAGGTTGGGTGGAACATGAATACCTTAGCCTATTCCTGAAATGACTCAGATAAGTGTGGGTTATTTTTCTAAATGTAGGGATGATTGTGAATGTATTTATTATGTGAATGAAAGTAGTTGTATGGATAATTGGGTACTTTGCAGAGGAATTTGTATACAAAATAAATATTTATATGTGACATGGGATTTTATGCAAGAAGGAGATAATATTTGTGAAAGAATGTGTAGGGACTAATGTTGGGTCAATTTACTGTTGTAAACTAACGCAAGTATTTATTATCAATCCAGGTTAGTGGAACTTAGAAGCATCCCCAAAATATATGGGTTTCATTTGTGATCAATTTAGAAGATGGTTTATTAATGATTAGGGAAATGCAAGTTACAAATATAAATCTAAATTAAACAATTTCTAAATTCAGATGTGCAATTAGAAGCAGAAGAATATCCTAACTTAAGAGATTTGTTTGTCCTTCTCTAACAAGATTACCATATGAATTATAAATCAAAAACTACTGAAATAAACAATAGATTAAGATACATGAAGCAATAATTGAAGAGGCTCTTCACTGAAGAGGTCCTGATTGTCCTTCATCATATATTCATTTATCAATAATTATATTGCTAAAAACATGAATTCAGAAAAAACAGGAAATATGAATCCTAGTTTTTAGTCTCTTAATCAGATAGAATAAGTATTTAACTTAAATATTGGGTAAACTCTTCATATGCAAAATAGAAACAAGATTAAGATCCATCAACAATCATGTAAAAGCATGTAAAGGCATGTAAAGATGAATTCTAACTGAAGATCCTGATTAGATAGAATGGATGTTTAACTTAAACATCTATTTTTCCTTTCATATGCAAGTTAAGAATGATCATTAGATTCATCAATATTAAGAAATAATCAGCATAAACAAATTAAGCATAAGCAAGCTAATTCAGAAATTGCAGCTACAAAATAAACTAAGAAGTGCACTTAGCTCAGTGTGGGGGCCCTCCACCCTTGCCTCACACACTGTTGAGGCCTCAGAAATCCATGGCAACAACAAATGGGGATAACCACCCGGTCTGGACCTTAAAGCAGCTCCTTTTCCATTTGGGGTAGTGGCTCCAACTAGGTGTGATGGGACCAGTTTCCCAATTTTGGTTTTTGTATGATAACTTGTTGGGTTTCTACCAAAACATTTTTTGAAATGATGAATTACTACAAAATAAGACAAATTTAACTCTAAATGCAAGACTTTGAATTAAATTTAATCTATCCCGGGATATAATATCTCAATGCGATCTAGAATGATATATATTGAATCTGCTATGAAATCAATTCAGATTTAATAGAATTATTACCATGTAAGATGATTCTCTTGAAAAATTAGTTAATCAAAAGAGAAACATATATCTCATTGTCTAATGACCATATATAAAATAAATAATCTCTATCTTTATACTGTACATTAGTGCAACAGATATTTCAGACACAAACAATTAATTTCATATATGATTCATGAAAGCTGTGTTCATCACTAATTTTCAGAAACAGAAATAACATACATGATATTAGTACCAGTTGTATATTACTCTGTCTATCAGATCAGTGATAATAGGTCGTATCCAATCCTTCAATCAAAGAGTTGTTCAAATAATACAAAATTGCACCAGGCATTAATCAACAAAATGATATTTATAACTAAATAAGGTCGTGTTCCATTATTTCATCAAGGCATTCACAAACTTATTTACAATTAAGCATTCTTTGCAAATGTTCTCAACAAAATTCTGGACTCTTCTCTAAATGAATGAGAAGGGTTTAAATACTAAAACTAAATACATACTAAATTAAATATTTTACAAAAATGTAGAGGAGGTTTCAAACAACCTTCCTCTAACTTGAACAATAATCTAGGAATTTAAAACTGATAATCTTGATTCTAAGGATTTTGCATCTTTTGCGGAGTATGGTCATGTAGTTTGCAGATATCTAGCATTGTCTTGAGCTGAGGTGGTTGATATATTTGTGACCAGATTTGATTCTTGAAGATGGAATTTTAAATTGTTGACTGAGACTTTTTAGCTGATTATGTGAGAAGTAGAAGAGTTTGTTGATGATGGTAAGGTTTGATCAGAAAATTCCAAGAATTTTCTTGATAAAACTTATTAACTTTCCTGATTAATTCTTCCCGTTGTTCTGCTCTTTGTGTCCATTTCAGTTCTATTTCTTTTGTCAATGAAAACACATCAGACGTGTTTTCTTCAATAAGTCTTGTTTTGAACAATTGGTCACATAAAAGCTGTATGACCTCATTTGATTTGTTGAATGTCTTAATCACTGCTTTTTCTACGCGGGCAATCTGTGTTTTCCACTCTGTAAATAATAATTCTCCATGAAGCTTATCTATCTGAGGTAGATTATCTTGTTTTCTCATATCTGAATCTTGACATTGAATATGTTCTTCAATTTGTTTTTGAAGTTTCTCACATTCAAGTTTTTGAATGGCAATTTGCTTAACCATTATTTTATTGGAATCACAGTAAGAATCAAACATAGCAACTTGATGAGAAAATACCTTTTATTTCTTTTTAATCATTGTATGTATCTCAAGTGCTTCTTTAATGAACTTTTCTGATTGTGATTGATTCTGTAATTCTGGCATGGTTCTCTCCAACTGTGTCTATTTATCTTTAAGCTTTGTATGATGTTCCAACTTAAGTTTTTCAAAATATTTATGGAACTATTCTAAATTTGCTCTGATCTGTTCTTTAGACTTGACTTTCTCTGTATCTAACATGTGTTCCAATTCATGTATCATGGATTCCTTTTTCTTCAACAGTGTTTTGATTTCACTTTCCTTATCTACAGTAGTTGTAGCATAAGCTCCTGCATATTGTGACCGTTTAGTCAAATGTTCAATGGGATCTTCTAATGAATATTTCCAGAGGACGTCAACTGATTCATCTATAGATTTAAGAGTTATTTCATCATTCCTTTTTCTCTTATTTCTTTTGACCACAGCTCTATGGCTGGGACTGTAGAAGATATCCAATGACGGAATGTCTTCTATTTGCAAAATGACTTGATCTGTGGAGTAGGCTGGAATGATTTCTTTGCTCTATGCTACTGGGATTATCTGTAAATGGTTGACAGTCTGAACTATCTTTTGGGAAGGATCTGGCATTTGAAAACCTACTGCTTGATCAATATTGATCTTTTCTTTAGAAGTATTTATTGCTTGGGAAAATTTTTTCCGTTCATTTATTAGGTTTGTTCCTTCAGATGATTTAGATTGATCTTCTATGATCTGATCCTTTGGAACTGCTTATGTATTTGATTCAGTGGCATTTTTGTTTGTTTTTTCTTGCAACTCTATGTCTTGAATAATCTGGTCAATTTCCAAGTTGGTTTTTGTAGATTCAGACTCATCTTCAGATTGATCTGTCTTATCAGATTACTGTTGGGACTGACCAGATTCATCTTCGGAGTCATCCTTCATTTCTTCATCAAGACTAACACTTGGAGTGTGTTTTTATTCTTCCATGACTAGAAAATTCAAATGGACATTCTTTAATATTTCATTTATGTATACCTGAAAGGCTTCGACATATTCTTGACTTGATTGATTAGAAACATTCTTAATAATATCAGAAAAGTCTTTGACTCCTTGGAAGAAATAATCAAAATTATCTTCTTCCTTTACAAAAGGTTTCGTATTAAGTCTTGACATGTAATTTTTAATTACATCATTAGGATCATATCGTCTCCCAGGCATAAATGCTAGATTTAACATCTGAATATTAGGAGCCTCTTTGTATGTATGGCCAATATTGGCCAAAGAAAAAGTACCGCACTGTACACGAAATGAAGGCCAAATAGCCTTTTTGTCATCCTTTAACGGTTTGGTGACACCATTAATAAGTTGATAAGCTATTTCTCTCCCAAACAATCTATCTGGAACATAATATGGAAAAACATGTCGTAGAGCAGAACTTCCAAATACTTGAACATATGTAAATTTCTCTTCAACAAACTATCGCGTTGTAGGAACAACATCTCTACTGACTTCCTTGGAAACTCTAGGGATCTTTTTATCGAAAATCATTTGATACATAGGCAACATAACTCCATAACAGAATTTATAGAAATGCAAGTGGTATTTGGAATACCAGAGTCCTTTATGGTAAATATGGATTGGTGTAGGGTCTGTAATGGTCCATTTCCAACCCATGATTGGAAATGTAGAAGTATAACAGATGGAATCCATAACATAAGCGGACATGAAAAAGGGTGAATTATCTTGAGGTGAAGCATTCCTTTTATTCCTATATTCAGCAACATGTTTGGCTAAATAATTACATAAAAGGTCTACCCAATTCAAAATGGATGAATTGACGATTGTGTCAATTAAGGGAACCCAGTCTCTAGAGACCCTAGTACTATCAGGTCTAGCAAATAACCTACACAACATACCAGCAACAAAGCAATAGGGATGAGGGATTTGTGCAATGGGGTACGTACCAGATTTGTCTTGCTTCAGTTTTCCCTCATTGTCCTTCCACTCATGGATGAACTTGATGATATCTGGATGTTTAGCTTTGAAAATTTGCACATATATATTGTCATAATTTTGTTGTGGAGCTGGTAAATGATACATGGCTGCCAAATCTTCAGCTTTAAAAGAACCCATAGTCTCTCCTCTAGAATTCTTAAACACTCTGTCTTCAATATTCAGATTTTCAACTGCCCACTTGATCATATCTGTGTAAGGAATAATCATTGGTCTTGTGGCTATCTTATGAATAAACGAGCATGCAACGTCGAAAAGGGTTGCATCGGAAGTGATATCAGTGCTTGTTGCATATATATTTGCTATCACTTTTGGCCCTTCATCCTCAAATAGCTTATACATAGTTTCCCATGATGAGACACCACAATCCTTGTTACAAACAGTGTCTGAAAATAGCGAGGGCATATCTGTATCTTTTGAGGATGATGCTTCGGACACTTATTTACCTTTCTTACTCATCTTCAGACTCTTTTAATTCGATAATTGATTTCCTGAAAGTGAAATGAAATATATCATATAACGAGTAATTACAAAGATGTATTAGAAATTTATTTCAAACTCACACGAAAGACTGTCAATCTTATCAATCATCTCTTCATATTTCATTATGATTTCAAAATTTAATTCTTGACATGGTTTCACCTGGCTTCACATGCAATACTTATTAATTGTTTAAAGCCATTAAGATCTAAAATTCAATCTGATATGACATAAGTTTCTTTTCACACGCTGAGATCATTAAATGTGCAAATCGCAATGATTTCTTATAATATTTCGTGATTGTCTCGTAAACATTGCGAAATGCGATCTGCGCAAATCACAGATCGCAAGATTTAAAAGATATATTTAAGTCTATATTATAAGTTGTGTGCGATGCGATTTGCGAAGCCAAAATGGATGCGATGCAAAAAAGATTTATATTTTTTTTTTGAGTTTATTCGCTTCGTCGGGTCGGCGGTCATCGCAACTTTTATCACTTTGTTCCTTTAAGTCTTAACTAAATCAAGTGTGATGCGAAAAAGGAAAGTAAAGCTTTCTAAAGAGCGCATCTCGTTGTTCGTAGATTTTATGCTTTAAGATTTCTTTTTGAAAAAATAACATATATTATGAGCGATGCGCTTTTGGGAAGGAATTTTATTTCCTAAGTGTTTTTTGAAAGGATTTTCCTATTTATTTCTAAAGGGTCCCTATTTATAAAAATAAATGGGGGGTTGTTGTATAGTACAACACACATTGAAGGTGAATTCAGCTACTTAAAACTTCAATAAATCAACCAGCATATAACAACAGAAAATATGATAGAACAGATCCTCAATTATTTCTCCAAGTGTTAGAAATAATAATGTTTAAGTCATACAAGTTCTACATACCAATGCCTTCAAAGTTTGAGGCTTAAATAGATAAAGTATTTAACAAACTAATCTAAAATATCTCATATAGTCATAACTATCCTTATCTTATCAAATCAAGTCGAATTCATCCATCATATCCATAAAAATTTAGAAAATCCCACAAAATAAGAGTTTTGACCTAGTTTATAGGGATCCTCCATAAAGACAGGTCTTGTTTGACCGCCTTTGACCGGGCTTATTAAAGTTCAGTTTGACTGTAAAAATATGTGTACACTTATTATTAGTTCCCAAGCTTTCTAGAAATATATCTAGCTCGAGCCCAAGTGTCAAGCACATATGCAAACCATAAGGCCATTAAGGGAATTTCTGATGTTGTCCAAAAATGCACTTAAATTTCAATTTTTACAAAAACATCTAATAATTGAAAAACATAATTTAAATACCTGTATATGCATATTTTGGTCAGTATAAGGTGGATATGATGGTGAATAGATGGATAATATGGAAAAATAAGGTGTATTTCATAAACAAAAAGAGATAAAAAACGAGGGCCAACATCTCCCCCAAACTGATGATCAAGCATGTCCTCATGCTTACTTTTTCCTCTTTGATCTTCTGAGCTCTGATGTTGATCCCATTCCTGATCTTGAAACTTCCTGTTGTGCTTTATATAGAAGAGAATCCATTTCTTTGCCTTGTTCTTCCTTGTAGATGGAAGTCTTAACCTTTTGTTTCTCATATTTGGCCTTCCAGGAATTTTTCTCCTGAAGCCACCTAAATGCTTGTGTATAGAGAAGTTTGTTTTTGGTTTTAAACTTTCCCATTTCTCCACTTATATTCTCATTTTATTTAACCATTCTCTCATCAGTTTTTTTTATAAGTTTCATTTTCTTCTTTTAGGTGCTTCTCCATGATTCTACTTACCTCTAGGCTATCAGTTAATTCTCTGACTCTACTAAGGTTTTGATCTTCCTCCTTGGTATTTTTAGAAACTGAAGTAGCTTCCACCTCATTATTTTCAAAATAGGAATCTCTGTCTACAGGATTTTCATACACTTCTTGTTGCAACCTCTCAAGTATTTCATTTTCTTGTTTAGTTAAAGGAGATGTCTTCATGACTTGCACTTCTGGTTCTACTGAATTCCTCTTTTTTTGTCTTCTAGAAATGGTTAAAAATTATGTTTCCCTCTCTACCATATCTGTCTCCTGATGTTTCTTTGACCTGGTTTTAGGATAAAGAGGTGAATGTACAATATTTCTTGTTTCATGTATTGGTTTAAGTTTGTTTTCAATGACTTGTTCTACAAACTTGTTTTCAATCAGAAAATTTTCCAAAACCATTCCCTTAACTTTCAGCTGATAATCCACAAGGATTTTTATGAGTCCCTGGTGAATAATTTGGGCTTCTTTGGGCTTGGTCTCAGATTTTACACTCTCAGTCATCTTCATCAAATTTTTATAAAATAAGTAAGGCAAATTTATCCTGATATCTCCTTTGATATGTTGTTGTAACTTGACATGATAAAGGTGTACTACACTATGCCTATTGTCACAGGTGAAGAACTTTTGAATTATCAAAACTAGCTCTGCCCAAGGTTCATTAAACCACTCCCTTGGAATCGCCTTTGAACTATCAAAAGAACCTTTCATGTTTTTATCCAAAAATAATGTCTAACCCTTGTCTTTGAAATGTAATCCCTTGTGGTATAGTTCACCTCATGATGGAAAATCTAAAGCTTCAAAAATATATTCAGGAGTCAAAGGAATATGTAAACTACCCACCATGGTTTCATCCTGTTTGTAATTGTTGATAAATTCTGTTGTGACATCCTCATTTTTCCCTTTGAATTTTTAAAGAAAGCCTATTAAGCCTGACTGATAGAGTTTTTTCAACTATTTCCCTATTCCAGTGTTCAATTTGAAAGGCTTTGGGTTCTACTCTTGACGTCATTTTGTCTGAAAACCATTTTATGTACCCATCTATTGTCATTAACTTAATCTTTGTAAACAAAAATTCAAGTATTGGATGTTATCACAGTGGTAAGGCTTACCCCTTATTTACTGCTCTTACCAATCAATCCTCTATTTTCCCTTTGAAAAATGTGAGCTTACTGCTTCAAATAAAAACAAGATTTGATAGAGAGGTTTAAGAAAACATAAAAATTCATGTTTCTATTATCCTACTGATCCGAATCTTGGGGGGAGGCCCCCAAGATCTAAAAATTTGAAATATATTTGACAAGATCTACAAAATTAGAATGCTAAAAAAGAGAGAGCGCACAAAGCAAATAAAACCACAAAGAAACTTGTTTTATTAGAACAGAGAATAACTGTAGAAGCTACATTGTGGTGGACAATCTGTCCTTTTAGAAAAGTGAGGCTTGTTATTTATAGCCTTTTTTTGAGTTACAATACCATGGGTAGATACCATATGTGGATACCATGAGTCAAAACCATGGGTAGATACCAATTACAATACCATGGGCAAATTCCATGTGTGGATGAATACCATGGGTGGATACATAACATGGGTGAATGAATATCATGGATAGATGTCACTTACAATACCATGGGCGAATAAATAAAATGGGTGGATGATTACCATGGGTCATTTCCATTTACAATACCATGGGTAAACTCCATGGGTGGATGGATAACATGGGTGGATGAATACCATGGGTGGATGCCATTTTCCATTTGGAGTATTCCTCCCTCCTTAAGAAGCAATGGTGCCCATTGCATGAAGTTCCCTCCTGAGAAGATTTTGTTGAATATGAAGAGCCACTGAAGAGAAGGGTTTTGTGTAGTTAACACATAACCGTGATGAACGAAGATCCCAGGATAGAGATACCCTGTAATGCTTGTGACCAACTGTGATATTGACAATGTGCGACCTAGCAAATGGACTTCGATGAAGCGTGGGTTTGTGGATGACCCAAATCCATGACAAACGAAGATCCGAGGATAGAGATACCCTGTAATTCTTGTGACCAACTTTGTTACTAACAGTGTGCAGCCTAGCAAATGGACTTCGATGAGAAGGAATTTGTGTGGTTGACCCATAATCGTGATATTGGTTGTTGATAAAGTAGCAGGTGCCTACATAGCTTGGGGTGGGAGGGAACATCTCCAAATAACCCAAGCCAAACGCTTCTATGTTGAAACTAATGAAGGTGAAGCAGGTGCCTACTAAAGCGGGGTGGGAGGGCACATCTCCAAAGGGAACCTGCTCTGAATGCTGCTCCAGATTTAAATGGGAATAACTCGGTCAATATAAATCAGAATATATTTTATAACCTATTTTTGGAAATATAATTATCATTCTGCATCTTCTCATGTCTTTGAAACTACTATCTGGAGACTCTCGACTCTCAGATTCGCGCTGGAACTATCTCGCTGTCACAAAATGTCTGAAAAAATAGCTGATTTTAAATGAACGATAACTCCCACATCCGGACTTCGATTCGACCGATTTTTTTTTTGAAATTGGGTGATTTTTCAAGGGGAGCTCAAATATATAGCAATTTCTCTAAAATTGCACAATGAAAACTACAAAAATGACAGGAGCCCCGCCATCCACGAATTGTCGTCAACAAATTTTCTGCAACATTGTTGATTTAGAATCAGTGATATCTCCCTCATCCAAACTCTAGTTCGGCCAATTTTTTTTTTGAATTTGGGTATTGTTTTGCAAGGAATCTAGATCTAGTCTTTGTTTTTGTAATATTTTCACCAAAATTTTCATATCTGATCTTCAAACTCGCCGCCCAAAAAATTCATGGAGTTTGTTGAAGATTGCTGCCAAAAAATTGAAACTGGAATATGCTTCAAACCCTCATTCCTATGGATTCATAACCTGAATCTGATACCACTGATCCAGATCTTGGGAGGAGGCCCCCAAGATTTAAAAATTTGAAATAGATTTGACAAGATCTGCAAAATTAGAATGCCAGAAAAGAGAGAGCACAAAGCAAATTAAACCACAAAGAAACTTGTTTTATTAAAACAAAGAATAATTGTAGAAGCCACATTGTGGTGGACAATTTTACAAAGTGAGGCTTGTTATTTATAGCCTTTTTTAGAGTTACAATACCATGGGTAGATACCATAGGTGGATACCATGAGTCAAAACCATGGGTAGATACCAGTTACAATACCATGAGTAAATTCCATGTGTGGATGAATACCTTGGGTGGATACATACCATGGGTGAATGAATATCATGGATAGATGTCACTTACAATACCATGGGCGAATAAATACAACGGGTGGATGAATACCATGGGTCGTTGCCATTTACAATACCATGGGTAAATTCCATGGGTGGATGGATAACATGAGTGGATGAATACCATGGGTGGATGCCATTTTCCATTTGGATAACCTACTCTCCATTTAATTCTCTGTCCTTTTTTTTAAACAATCCTCTTCCTCTGTTTCATAAAAGAAATTTGACTGTATAAAAAAAAAATGAATTTTTTTTATACAACAGTGTCTTGTCACCCTTCAATTTCATACAAAATTCTTTTTCAAAACATAACATGATGTATATAATTGAAACTCGTTGTTTACGCAAGAGAATAGCTCAACCATTTCATCAAAAATCCCATAATAAGTTCATTTTTTTCCTTCAGACATTCACTAGACTCTATCCTCTGCTATGTAAAAATAAAAAACATGTTTGATTGTGTCTTCTAAACCAATCTTGCTCTATAAATCCAGATTTGAATTCTTCTACTGAGTGTGAAAATAAAATTAATCTATAACACAACTGAATTAAAACGAATTCATTTGTGCAATTCAAACCATTCTCATTCTATGTTTTCATTTTATTTTGAAGTAGAAGACTATATATGAGGACGTGTTCAAGCTTACATGTCTTTGCAATGATCCTTCGTGATCTTCTGATGTGATCCTAATGATCTTCCTTATAGTTTAACTGAGGTCTCTATTGTTTCAATTAGTGCCAATCTCATCAAAATCCTCACTCAATATTTTACCATTTACTCACTTAATCAACAAAAGATTTCGTTGCTGACTAATGGAAGAGTATTTATGAATGGTGTCAAAGTGCTTATGAGTGCTTTCAAACAAAACATAATGTAATGAAAAGATTTAAGGATTGAAATAGAGGATTCCTTTTATAACTCTCAGTTCATTTTAACAATCCTAAGATTTATTCATGCAACCATCGTTATTTTGAACAACCAAATTGGAGTTTACTTCTTACCTTCTCCTTCACGGGATTCTGCCTCCTGATATCGTGGTTGTTTGACAAATTTTCCGGATTTGTTGGTTTGAGACTTTAGTTATCTCCCTTATGGCTCTGTTCCTCTTCACTACTATTTTTCTGCCTTCTTCTCTGCGTTTTATCTCTTCTATTTTCCTTATGGCTTCTTCACTGTATTCTCTCAACTTCTGCATTTATTTGTTTTTACAGAGTTGCTAAAATGGATGCGTGCTTTGATTGCATGCCCTCCCTCTCTCACTGAGCCTTTGGAAGGTGATGATGGTGAAAACGCAGTTTATATCAGTTGTTTCAGGTCTTAGCAATGGTGGAAATGTTCTCATAAGTTATACACAATGTTGTGTTATGGCATTTGAAATTATTCTAACCGTTCATCAACCACCACTTGACCATTTCATGCATGGCTTTCCCTTGATTGTCATACTGACTCTGGTGTACATTCCGTCCTTTGTTTTACTTATTATGAAGCCCCTTTTACATTTTGATTTTATGACCATGTATGCTTCCATACTCCGCATCATCTCCATTTGCATATGCGCCATCATACTGCTTGTATTCACATCACCGTATGCTATCATTTCTTCGTTCCTCTACTGCTGCATTTATTACGGTCTCATCATAGTTTCATAGAATAGTATACATCATTGTCATGCATTTTTTTTGTCATTGCATCATACTTTAGGTTAGTTTGCATTCGCTATTTGTATTATGATTGTGCACTTGCCCATTACCTAGCTTGTCACCATTTATGATTGTGCTCTTTGCATTGTTTTGTTATTTGAAATAGTTGCGCTATCATATGGATTTGAAATTTAGGTTTTCTCTTTTTGACCAATGAAATGGTCACATTTTTAAAATTAAATATTTATAATGATACTAACCTTTTGTTTTTTTTATTGTAGGTCTTCCAAGGGTTTAATGTTAACCTTTTGTTTATGATTTTCTTGTTTAGAAAAATAAGGTAGGGTATGGTATGGATGGATTATGTAATGTTTTATTGAGTAGTTAGAATAGTGGTATCGATATGAATATGGATAGAATAGAGCTAAAAATCATAGATGATAGAATGTAGATGAAAGTATAGGTGATAAAATGTAGATGAAATGTAAGTGATGTAGATGAAATGTAGGTAATAAAAATGCATAAACCAGTACTAAATTAGCTTTACAATTTCTAGAATATTTTTAAAAAAAATTGAAATTTTAAGAGAGATTTTTGCTTACTGTACTTGTATTCCCTCAAATCATTTGACGTTCATGATGTTCGACATTGTGTATATTGTTACGACGGCTCTTGTAGACTATGTAGAGACTTTATTTCTTCTTTGCATCTAATTTGATTTAGAATAATGTTGTTCAGGTCCCTTCTGCAGGTTAAACTTTGACATTTCAGGTCCCTTCTGACGTATTTTCAATAATGTTTGAAAATTCCTTCTATCGTAATGATACAAGTCCCTTTCTAAATAATTTTCTCAATAAAAATTCAGGTCCCTTCTATATATGTTGAATGATGTACCATATTCCTTTGTAATTGTAGTTCACATTCCGTCTTCAATTCAGCTGCTGAAACTATTTTCATAGTTTTTTTTTTATTACACACCTTCCCCCAAGCTGATCATTTGACTTGTCCTCAAGTCTACGATGTCTTGGAGGGTATATCTACAAAAAAAATTTAGTACAATAAAATTAAAACAAAAAGAGAATTCATATTGTCCAAACAAGTTGGTTTTCCGATATGAATTCGAGTTTGTATTGTGCCAATTTCCTGGATTTTCACAACCAAACTCTTTTTTATTTATTATTATTATTATTAATTATTTTTTATCATTATTCTTCTGCTGGAATTATGCAAGGCATATTGCTATGCTACCCCTTTAGTTCCATATATGAATCCATCAAATTTTTTCTCAGAAAATCCTCTTTATTTATAGGCTTATTGTAAATTTTAAGCCTATGTCCATTAACGACAAACAAAACAGATGCTTCGTCAAATTTTTTTATCTTGAAAACTCCATTTTCAAATATTTCTTCAATCTCATATGGCCCAAGCCAATGAGTCGTGAATTTTTCTTTGAAATTTTTGAACTTGGAATCAAATAAGAGTGCCCAATCTCCTTTCTGAAACACTTTATTCTTTATGAATCGATCATGCCATTTAATCCTTTGTTCTTGGACAAGAGATGTGTGTTCGACTGCTTGTTGTTGTATCTCATCCAGTTGGTTTAATTCCATAATTCTTTGTTGTTGTGCCTCAGACAATTCCATCCCCAATTCTCTTGCTAGCTTGTATGTATGTATTTGAAATTCTATGGGTAATAGGACTTCTTTCCCATACACTAACTGATATGGACTGAGCCCAATTGTGTTTTTCCAAGTTATCCTATATGCCCATAGTGCATCTTTCAATTTCTCTGACCAGTCCTTTCGATTCATTTGTACAATTTTTGTCATGATGTTCTCTAGGACTTTGTTTATTGATTCCACTTGTCTTTTTTCCTGAGGATGATATGGAGTTGATTTTTTTTGTTTGACCTTGTATTTATTCGTAAGATCTCGAACACGTTTTCATGTGAATTGTGTCCCTTGGTCAGTTGCTACCTGTCTCAGAACTCCATATCTTACAAATATCTCTTCAAACAGAAAAGACACAACAATATATTATGTTGCCCGTGCTACTGCCTTTGCCTCCACCCACTTTGTTACATAATTTTTACATACCAGGATGTACTTCTTTCCATTGGATTGGAGGGTTAATTGGTCCCAAAAATCTAAATCCCACTGTTCAAATGGATCAATCAGTACTTGTGGCTTTAATGGCATTTCATCTGATGCCATTGGTCTACCAATTCTTTGTCAGATGTCAAATATTTTCACATAGGTCCTGGAGTCTTTGTGTTGAGATTCAACAAGATGATGAGCTTAGTGAAAAGTAAGCACCTTCACTAAGTGGGGCCCACAGGCTATTTTTAGGTGTATGTCTATTTTTAGACATGGTGAGCATATTATATAAGTTGCAGGATGCTATTTGTAGATGGTTGGTCAAATATGAAAATTAGATGAAATTCTATTTTTAGAATACTAAGCGAAGTCTATTTATAGATCGTCAATCTAAAAATATGTGCACGTCGATTATTATTAACCCTTAATAATAATCCGACAATAAACATCAACTTATTCTCTTGGAGCAATTTATTTCAATGAACAGATTTGGAAAATAAGTGGGCTGAAGGAATTACGCAATTCCTAAGGTTATTGGTGGCTCATGCATGGAGGACTCATTTAGAACTGAAGTGGCAAAGTTATGACAGAGTTGGAAGAGTAGTTACGGGAGTTGTTATTTAGTTTAACTCAGTTAATGGAGTTAAATTCAGTTGAGCTAGTTGTATATAGTCTAACTAAAAGATACACTAGTGAGAGTTTAGTGAATTAATTAGTTAATTAATTCACAACTAATAACTCACTAACCACTAAACAAATACAACAGTTAACTACAGTGCATGTCAGTTCCAGTGGAGACCCAGTGGAGAGATAAGTGAAAGGGTGAGATGGACTATACGTTGTGACTATAATGATGCATTCAATGCATCTGACACACATTGGAGTTGCCGATAAGGATTGCGTAGTCAAGGCAAGGCCAATTAAAATTAATTGAGGGGTCTTCTTCAGCAGAGATTGTGCAGTGGAGGCAAGCTGTCAGGAGGCAAGAAATTGGTGCATGGAGATACAAATTTCTGCATGACAGTGTGTAATGATTGTTGATTGTACTGAGAGCTTGATGTACTAAGCTTTGTTTTAGATTATTACTGTATTACATGATTCCATTGATATACATAATATATGATAGTTGGGTTTTTTAGCTTTAATCTTTCCCGTTAAACAACTATGTTATGTGCGATTGAATTTATTCACATGTGTTTGCAATTGAGTTTTAAATTTCTACAAGTTTAACAGTGGAAGGATTATGTATTTAGAAAGAAGATAAATATTGTTAGATCAGGAGAATCTGGTAATACATTAGTCTTAACAAAGTTCTACATGGTATTGGAGCAGTATTGATCACTGGAGATTGCAATTGTGAAAAATTGTTGAGTTTTGTGCTGGTGGAAAATTCGAATTTGCTACAGAAATTTCTTGGTGTGACAGTTGAGTATTCATTGAAATGTCTTTCAATGGGTTGCAATTGGAGTATGCCATTGAGGTTAGCTCAAATTACATAGCCTAGAAGGATAGGATGGAGGCGGTGCTTGAAGACAATGGCCTGAAGGAGTTCATCGATAGCGATGTTCCTAAGCCTGCTTCTAGTTGCAGGACTTGACGCATGGAAAAAGAAGGTAGAAAAGACAAGAAGAATTTTGTTGGAAGGTGTGAAGGACCATATTGTGTCAAGCCTTCATGGGAAAGCCACTCCATTTTCAATGTGGAAGGCTTTGACAGATCTTTTCCAAAGCAGAAGCAACCAGAGGAAGTTGGCACTGAAAGATAAGCTCAAAAAAATAAAAATGGAGAAGGGCAACAATATTCCAAAATATCTCACGAAGTTTGTCCATTGTAGGGATGAACTGGGAAGTGTGGGGATTACAGTTGATGATGCTGACTTGGTTAGCTTATCTCTCCTTGGGTTTCTGAAGTGTTGTCATAGCTACGAAGACTCTGTCAATGGACGAGAGAAATTGTTAGGTTGGGAGCGACTTTGGTTGGATATTGTGCAGGAGGAGATAAGGCGAAGTACCAGGGATGGATCTTCATCAAAGAATGATGATGAAGAGAATTTCGCTTTGGCTGCCAAAGCAAGGAAAGGAAAGGGGAAGAAATCCCATCCTAAATCCGAGGCTAAAGGCAAGAAGCTGGATTTTTCCAAAGTGAAGTGTTTTCACTGTCACGAACATGGGCATCTCGCCACTAACTGCCCACAGAAAAAGAAGAACAAGAAGGTTGTTGGAGCTGCAGCTAGAAAGGCCTTAGCCTCTCAATTTGAAATTGATTTCTTTTTTATCGCATGCTTGGTTTCAAGCTCAATGGGATTGGTGTGGTATCTTGATAGTGGTGCGTCTTTCCATATGACAAGAGACAAGAATTTGTTTAGTGACTTGGAGGAGAATGATCTCCAAATGCATACAGAGATGGAGACTATGGTAGATACAGTGCGACCGGCATTGGAACCATTGCCTTTGAGAGGGAGTCAAGTCAACCATTTCTGTTGAAAGATGTTATGCATGTCCCAGGTCTAAAGAAGAACTTAGTCTCGATCGCAATGTTGGAAGATAGAGGTTATGACATTGTTTTCAGCGAGGAAAAATATTTCCTCAACGGGTCAAACCAAGAGGATAGGGATTCGAGTTAAGAATCTCTACAAGATGGAGGTAGATGGCTGCGCTGCAATGATGGGCAAAGCAAAAGAAGTGGTGCGCCGGATGAGGGTGAATTATGGCAGAGGAGATTGGGCCATCTTCACCATGGCGCCTTGAAGATTTTGCAGCAGATTTCTACTAGACTTTCCAAGGGTACTCTTGCACAGTCAGATCAGTGCAAGGGATGTACTATGGGTAATTTTGTGACGACCACCTTTCATGAGAAGAAGAATTGTGCTTCGGTGATCTTGGAGAGAATTCACACAAACGTGTGTGGACCTTTCTCGGTTGCTTCAACAACAAAACACAGGTATTATTTTATATTTGTTGATGACTATTCTCATAGATGCTGGATATTATTCATGTAGAAGAAGAGTGAAACATTCTCAAAAGTTCTGTGAGTTTAAAGCATTGGTGGAGAAGGAGTCGGGGAAGCAAATGAAGGCTCTACGGAGCGATATTGGTGGTGAATATATCTCGAACGAATTCAAAGACTTATGTAGCAAATAAGGAATTCGAAGAGAACTCATAGTGCCTCATAACCCACAACAGAATGGGGTCGCGGAGAGGAAGAACAGAACGATCGTGGGTGCTGCACGAGATATGCTGCATGACTAGGGCCTACTGATGCACTTGTGGGCGGAAGCATGCAACATTGTGGTTTATGTGCAAAACCATTATCCTCATAGAATACTTGGCATGAGTACACTTGAAGCATATTTTATTGGTAAGAAGCCCGATATTTCTCATTTGAAGATTTTTGGCTCATTTGTTTACATTCATGTGACAAAGGACGCCAGGAAGAAGTTGGAGCCAACTGCAGAATTTGGGATATTTGTGAGGTACACAGAAACACCCCATAATTAGCATGTGTATTTTCCAAACAGTCGAATGACTGTGGTGCGACGGGATATAAAATTAAATGAGGTGAAAGCCATGAAGTTGTCGCTTGAGAGGGAGCTACACTTTCATGCAGAGGGGAACTTCTTGTTCCCAAAGATGAGCCTCTAGATGTGGATCAGCCACAAGAGGAGATTCATGGAGTGGAGGAGTCCACTCATGCAGAACCAAACATCAGATCTGGCAGAAGGCATACCACAAAAGCTAAGAGACTAAAGCTTGATTCGACAGAGAATGTAGGAGTCCCTACATCACAGCGCAGACAGAGACAGTCACCTGACCGATTTACTGGATACATGGCTCTTATGACAAAGTGTGTCATGACAGACCCATATTATTTTGAAGAATCAGCATAGGAGCCCACATGGGTAGATGCCATGGTGGAGGAGTATGACTCCATTGTCAGAAATAGTGCTTGGGAGATTGTTCCAAGGCCGGTGGGTAAATCAGTGGTAGATTCTAAATGGATCTAAAAGGTAAAGCAAGCTGCTAATGGGAGCGTCGATAAGTATAAGGAAAGATTTTTTTCCTGAGGCTTCTCACAGATCGAGGGGATTGATTATGAAGAAACCTTTGCACCCTTCACACGATGTTCTTCCATAAGGACCATCCTTGCTCTCTCAGCACAGATGGGTTGGCACATTCATCAGATGGATTTGAAGACTGTGTTCCTTAAGGGGATCATTAAGGAAGAGGTGTACATTGAGAATCCTGAAGGATTTGAGATCTTTAGCAATGAGTCGCATGTGTGCAGAATCAAAAGAGCGATGTATGGGCTGAAGTGAGCACCACGTGCTTGGTACACACGGATCGACAGCTATTTCACTGGACTTGGCTTCACCAAGAGTGAGGTGGATGTAAACCTGTACCATATTGTGGTGGAGGGTAAGCTTTTAATCATTGTTCTTTATGTTGATGATTTAATACTAATGGGTGATGAGCAGTTGATACACTCATGCAAGTTATATCTTGCAAAGGAGTTCGAGAAGAAGGATTTGGGCCTCCTTCATTATTTCCTTGGATTGGAAATATGGAAACAAGAAGGTGAACTATTTGTGTCTCTAGGCAAGTATGATCGGGAGATACTTGGTAAGTTTCACATGGAGGACTGCAAGCCCATGGATACTCCTCTTCTAGGAAATTGGAGGAAAGAGGATGCTACATCGGTAGAAGTAGTGGATGCCACTGTTTATCGACAGTTGGTGGGTTCACTCATGTATTTAGTTAAATACAAGACCGAACATATCTTATGTGGTGAACCAACTTTAACAAGTGATGGTTAAGCCTACCAAGCTCTTTTGGAAGGCAGGCAAGCATTTCCTAAGGTATCTCAGGGGCACATCTAAGTATGGATTATGGTACAGACAGAAAAATGAGGTGAAGTTGCATGGCTTCACAAATGCAGATTGGGCAGGGTGCCCTGTGTGGCCACACCGAGTGAATGACCTCTGACCAGGGTGGAAGAAAAACACGAAGAAATAAATACTACCAGGTTAATCAAGAAGGAAATAGATCAGTATACAATCCCTTAAGGGAATCACATGATTTTAACCAAGGCGGGGCTGCACAAGTTGGAACCAACCCCCCGGCTACACCAGCATCAAACCCACGCAAGGGTAATAATTCTCCTACCCCACCGCCTCCACCTGAGGACGATATGGCTATGCACATGAGACTACCTACCTTTAACGATGTAGGAGACGAGGATATGGATCACTTCTATTTTGTAGCAAATTCTGTGTGGTCTGCGTAGAACGTTAATAATGATGTTGTCAAACGAGCACAACTATCCATAGCCTTTGAAGGAAGGGCTACACCTCAATACAAAATATTAAGGACGCCTTGAAGCAACAGTTCCGAAAGCCTAAATTGCATTCTCAATGTGTAGTCGATATCAAGGACTTCAAACAGGGACCTACAAAGTCCGTTTGGGAAGCTAACCAACGATTGAAGAAGGCCCTCAATGATGGGGGATTTTTCTACGAGGATAAACAACACAAGGAATTGTTTATTGCCATGCTATTACCATATCTACGCAGACCTATGGGACAACATAAGATTTCCTCCCAGAAAGAAGCCCTGGAGATTTCCATTAATTTAGAAGCTGCGCCAAGAGATGACACTCAGTTCGCGACACTATGGATCCAAAGCCAGCTAGAGGAAATGCATTTAGAAATTCAGAACCTACGAAAGGATCGAGCTAAGGAAGCTAGCCCGGATATCTGGTGCATACGTTGTAAGGTGTCGAGCCATACTAAGGATCAATGCCCTTTGTTATTGGATTATACGCAGGATGGGGGGCCAAGACCTCTATGCCCTAGGGAAATGGCTGGACCTAGTAGCCCCATGCTATGGTGCGCTGACTGTCAGGTAGTAAGAAGACATGACACAAATCACTGCCCACGATTAGGTGCCTATGTTCCAGAACTAACACAACAATGATGCATATTTTGCTCGTTTTTGGGTCATGACGAACAAAACTATTGGACACTTGACCTCATGGTAGATAAGGGAAACCTATACAGGGTGCAGGTAGACCCCTCATCACCACTATCTCCTTCTAGGTGGGGTGGATTTCCCGCAAGAGGAAGGGGAGGAAGGAGAGGGGGGGTGCAGGTTGAGGACGTGGACAATTGATCTGCTATAATTGTGGGGAGGTGGGACATTTTGTGCGAGATTGCCCGAACCCTGCACGCCAGTCGTGTAGATACTACAGGCAGCTTGACCATGTCATTGAAGACTGCCCGGTGCTAATAGAAAAAATGCAGGAGAAACAACAGACACCCACACAGAATGTAGAACGGGTTAAGGCAGAGCCACGGGATGATGGACCATGTATCAATGTGATCACACACATCGACATTGCCACCGGAGGATCCGAGGAAAAAGTTGCAGTTGAGTCACTAATCCAAAAAAATATGGAAAAAACAGAAAGCTTAAATCTGAAAAAGGAGAAATAAACCTTTATGGAAGCTCGGAGGGAGATGGCCAAAGACGAAGCATCTACTTCAAAAGGTATGATAGATCCAAAAGTAGACGAAACAGTTAAACCATTCCTCCAGGCATGTGTGAAGCTATTGCACAACGAGAAGGCAGTAGAGAATCTCCAAGCATTAATAGATAGTTGTGCAGAAAATATTGCCTCACAACTAGAGGTTAAAACTGTGAACAAGCTATACAAGAACAAAAAAAGGACTAGACGGGAGATGCACATGACTGCGCAGATTGGAGACTACGAAATGGACCAAGTCATCCTTGACTTAGGATGAGAAGCAAATTTCCTACCCAAGAAAACATGGCAAAGAATGGGAGAACCTAAGCTGGAATGGTCTACTATTAAGCTACGGATGGCTAATCAGAAAAATATTATCCCACTGGGACGACTGACTAAGGTTGTAGTAGACATTGCAAGTGTTAAATTTTATGTTGATTTTGAGGTAATCCAGATAGTGGATGACGCAGACCCTTACCCAGCGCTCTTGGGCCTGGATTCGGCTATTGACATGGGAGATATCATTAATTTAAAAAGGAATAGCATGATATTTGAAAGTGAAGGTACACAGGTGATAGTCCCTTTAGATCCAGCAGAAGGTGACCAGGAGGATGTTGATCACATCTACAAGTTGATCGCCCAGGATGACCATTGGATCAACCCCATGGCTGATGGTATGTTATGCTAGGGAAAAGACAACGAATAATTATTTGACTCAAATAGAGAGATCGAAAATTGGCAAAACTGCTTGCATGATGTATATGCGCTGTAGTGTCCTAAGAGCACAAATATCTTCTGATGCATCTCCTCAAAGGTAAGAAAACTACCCTACTTTGATGGTTCTAGTAATGTTAAGGATTTTCTTGAGGCAATTGAAGCGAATATACCTAAAGAACGAAGATTTTGGGCCCTTGACTTGGCCATGCGCGTGACCCCTACGCGATGGTGGGAAACTCATAAGGGAGCTTTTCAAGATTGGGGGGGGGGGATGTCGAAAGATGATGATCCTACGATTTGACCCTCTAGTCACACCGCTGATGGAACTCTTCTCGGGATGAGGGGATCCATACAAGCACTTGGCTCTCTAGATGGAAGTATGGAATGAAAACACATGGAATGAATGGGTCCGTATGTTTGTTTGCGCGTTGGGACCAATCCCCACCACTTAGTATTTGGATGCAAAACTACAACAACGTACCCATCACTGGGGTACAATGGTCGAGGATTTTGTAATGACGTTTGGATTGGTAGGAGAAATGGATAAAATTTAATGAAGCCCTGCAAGATATAGATGCTTTGGTATTTAATGAATCCCTCCCTAAGCAGGAGTTCACTGCGCCAGCCTGAGATACGCAGATGTAGGACATTGTCCACTGCAGAAATTTGTCAATAGAAGACTATGATGAGGACCCCCAGATATCACTATCCCAGAGTCAGAAGGATAACATGCCATTGCAGGACCCTTGCTACAGGTAGTTGATGTTACCAAACCATTGAAACATAAGGAAGTCAACATTGGCACAGAGGCGCAGCCCAAGATGGCCAAGATTGGGGATTACTGGGATAGTGACATAGTAGGAAAAATCATGGAAGCTTTGATTGAATATCATGATCTATTCCCCACAAATTTCTTAGACTCAAGGGGATCATCAGGGATCTAGGTGTTATGGGGATTACCTTGAAGCTGGATGTGCACCCTGTCAAACAATGGACCTATCGCTTGAACCCTAAATATAAGCAGAAATTCAAGGAGGAAATTGAGAAGATGGTGGCCGCAGGTATCATTGAACCGATGGAACAGTTATATTGGGTAAGCCCTACAGTGGTCCAGGAGAAGAAGACTAAAGGAGAAATATGGATCTGCGTAGACCTACACAAGTTAAACGATGCATGCGTACATGATCCCTTCCCTACGTCGTTCTCTGATGAAATTTTGGATAATGTGGGAGGTCACGAAGCTTACTCGTTTACTGATGGATTCTCAGGGTACCATCAGATCTGCATAGCGCTTGAAGACCATAGCAAGACAAACTTCGGGACTGAACAAGGATATTTCCAGTACACTGTCATGCCATTTGGACTAAATAATTCCCATGCCATCTTTTCATGCGTAGTTGTAGTAGTATTCAAGGAATTCATTCATAAGTTTTTGGAAGTCTATTTCGAAGATTGGACAGTTTTGGTTTAGTAAAGAACCATGTGTCAAACCTACGCCTAATGCTGGATGCCTGCAGGAAACACCAAATTTCGCTAAACATCAAGAAATACATATTTTGTGTCCCATTTGAGATTCTATTGGGACACGTGGTGTGTCAATAGGGATTGATGGTTGACCCAACCAAGATCGCGATTATCATAAATTTGGCAGTCCCCACTACTGAGAAACAACTTCGTTCCATCCTCTGCCACACTGGCTACTACAGGAAATTTATTCAGGGGTATGCTTTGATCACCACCCCAATGGAAAAATTGTTGAAGAAGGATGTCTCTTTTTTTTTATGATGAGTGTCAAAAAATATTTGAGCTACTAAAGGAAAATATGGTAACTGCACCTATTCTTATATTCCCTAACTGGGCAAAGGACTTTCATGTACATGTGGATGCATTATGGATCACATTAGGAGTTGTCTTGGCACAGCTTGGAGAAGGGGACATCGATCACCGAGTTGCCTTTTCTAGCATGAAGCTCTTGAGTGCAGAGCGTAACTATTCTACCATAGATCACGAAGAGTTGGCAATGGTGTATTCCTTCCAGAAATACAGGTGCTATTTATTAGGAGGACACTTCAAGATGTTCAAAGATCATTCAGCTTTAAAATACCTAGTCAATAAGCCTGTGCTGGGGGGGGGGGAATATATAGGTGGTTACTATTGTTTCAGGAGTATGATTTTTAAATCATCATGAACCGGTGAGGTTGAGTGCTAGGCTTGATCAGTTGTCTTGGATAAAAAAATGGTGAAGAGCCAACCAACCAAGAAGAAGGATTACTTGATGAGCAGTTGTTTGCTATCAAAGTGGTTGTCAAGCAATTTACAAACATTATTATTTTTTTGACCATGGGTAAGCCACCCGATGGATACTTAGTGCCATAGAAAAAGGAATTGATTGCCCATGCAATCTACTTTACCATAATTGCGGGACAATTGTACAAACTAGGTGCAAATGAGGTACTACGAAGCTATGTATTGGAACATGAAATAGGATTGCAGTAGGGAATTATGCAGGAAAAGACACTGCGCAGAAAGTATTAAGGGTTGGGTTGTGGTGGCCCACATTGCACAATGATGCCCACGCGTACTACCAGGCCTGTGACGCGTGCCAACGAACTGGAAAGCCCTCCTGTCAAGATGAGATGCCCCTGCAACCACAGATGGCTCTACAAGCATTTGAAAAATGGGCCATAGATTTCGTGGGACCCATCTACCCCCCAAGAAAGAAGACAGGTGCTCAGTATATCATTACTGCCACTGATTATGTAACCATATGGGCGGAAGCAAAATCTGTCAAGGATTGTACTATGGATACTGCTACACACTTTATTTTTTAACATATTCTGACTAGGTTTGGTTGCCTGAAGATCCTAATAAGCGACAGAGGTATGTATTTTTTTAATGAAACTATTGTGGCTCTGACTAAGGAATTCCACATCCACCATGCGAAGAGCACCCCGTATCATCTACAGGCGAACGGGGCCATAGAAGCCTTCAATAAAATTTTGGAACATGTGCTCACAAAGGTTTGTAACGCTAATCGAAACGATTTGGATGTGTGCATACCCTCAGTACTCTGGGCCTATAGGACCACATGTAAGAAGCTCACGGGAAAGACTCCCTTCAGAATGGTCTATGGGAAGGAGGCCATCATGCCTATGGAATAAACTGTTCTTAGCCTGCGCATCTCAGCTTTCACAAACATGGTGAAACCAGACACCATGGAGGAATTCTTGGCACAGCTAGTGGCCCTAGAAGAATATCAGATCATTGCTCAGTTCCACCAGTAGGTTCAGAAGGCTCGGGATAAATCTTGGCATGATCAAAATATTCGACAGAATATCTTTAAGGAGGGCGAATTAGTATTAATTTAAGACAACCATTTTGTGTGACACCTAGGTAAGTTCTGTAAGCACTGATTGGGCCCATATATAGTGAAGGAGATTAACGATGGTGATACTGTCATATTGGCTACTCTGCACGGAGATTTCTTACCGGGGTACATTAATGGAAGTCGTCTGAAACCCTATAGGGACAACCCAGTGCCGACCAAATGACTATATGGACATATTAGTTGTGTAATGGATGTTGCGCACATCAGTCAGGGTCGATGGTTGCATAGGGCAGGAGGTACAAAGGGGTGCGATATAGGCATAGGGGTGGTACACGGTGGAAAAAACTAGTCGTTGGAACGGGGCAACTGCGCGAAAAACCAATTTTACCGTTGAACAGAATGAGCAAGTTCCAATTAATGTGGATATATGGAAGGATTTTTTACCATTTACGTAATGATAGATGGAAATTAAGGCTAATCCAACCATTTTCCATCATTGTGAGCTATAAGAAGAGGGGCATCGGTCACAAGGGGTTCTTTTGTTGTCTAAAACTCTCGCACCTTGGGCACCTCAGTGAAATTTGTCTAGTCTGTAAAATTTCCATCTGCATGTCTGAGCGAGCTGCCTCTTCTGATAGTAGCAACCCTGAATTTATCTTTCGAGCAAGAATGACCACTACTAACCCCGTTGAGTCCTTGTCTCTCACAGCTTTTGTGGACATTGGATCTGACAAGGTATTCAAAGTAACCCATGAAAGGGAGGAGGTCATGTCTACGCCAGCAAAAAGGAAGGGAAAAGGGAAGGTGAAGGGAATAGAGAAAGGAAAGGAAAAAGAGATGAAGTGGGCTGGGGTCAAACCATGCACATCCCCTCGGATTGTGCATTCCCCTAAGAAGGTTCCTAAGGGCTGCTTGTCAGATTCATCAAAGTGCGATATGATGACCAAAAAGGAAGCTCTGCATCCAACTCTGCTCTCCTGGTTGCCTCCATATGTTAAACCAAGCAAGCCTACGACGCAACCCCCCAGAATTTCAATGTTGTCTATGCCTACCTCCAGACGTCGTTGGTCCCAGCAAAAGTACCCTTGCATGGAGATATGTTCGGAGGCCTCCCCCTCCTTAAATTCAATGATCATGATCTGAGAATTTTGGAAGCCTTTCTGGCCTTGGCTCCAAAATTATATCTTGAAAGGGTGATGTATGGTAACATACTGAAGGTCGAACGAAGGCCATGGGCACGCAGGTTGGCATGTTCAGGTATATTGAATTTGTTGTGTATCCCCCACTTTGGCCACTACAATATCACCGGTCTGGTTGTTCGCCAGCTGCTAGCACTGGTCCATGATGGGTGTTTGTGGATCCAGGGTCACATCTCGATTGATGTCGCTTTAATTCACCGAATCACCGACCTGCCCATGCATGGGCCAAATCCTAAGGAGGGAATTGGTAAGAAGTACAAGCAGCAGATTGTTGACGATGTCCAGAAGAAATAACACGTTGTTCACAACCAAAGAGGGTTTCAAGTATACACAATAAGATATCCAGGGGCGCACATGGGTACCTTGTTGCTTGCATGAAAATTTATGCGTAAGTGCCAGGCATCGGTTGTCCCCCCCCATGTAATTCAACTTGCCGGTAGATGCGAAATGGGGGTCTACTTCAACCCATCCTTCAGTTGCTAATGAAATTTAAATGTTTTAAATACACAATGTATTATCCAACCATGGCTCTTGTGCCCATGTTGGCATTACGATATATATATATATGTATATATTATTTTAATTACAAAAACAAGGCTAAATTGGGGACTATTACAAACATGATACAAACTTACTGCACACTGATCACAAAGAGTGGTGACATGTCTAAGGTGGTTACATGCATTTATTGATGAAAATTTAAGGATGAAGAGATGAAAGGAATTGGCAACACACATTTGGAAATGTGACCATTGTTTTCCTCTAAGTATAGATAACCATTTTGGGTGCTTGAAAGTTTTTCATATGTGAGATTCTCATTTGTGATCACAAAACCATAAATATTTTCTTCAGTTATTCAAAGAGGTGGCAAGCCTATTGTAAAGCACATGTGGGGAATGGCTTAGAGAAGCACATGCATGTGATTTAATGATGTTACTTAGGTTGAAAATTTTCATAAAAAATTTGGTGCATTGATATTTTTTTATTGTGAGGGAGTGATTAGATGCATCGATAGTTTAAAATTTACTTCCAGGAAGGTTTGTTATAAGTAAACTTCGTTTGCTAGATGGTTAGGGATAAAGATGAATGATAAAATAGGATAGTTCCACATTGAGAATTGGTTTTTTTTAAATAATGAATATGATAATTAACATTTTGCAAATAGATACTAAAAAAACTCATAATTTATTATATCTATAAGTCTAAATGATTAGTTTAATCCATTATTATTCAAATATTGTTTAGTATTGATATAATTTTATATCAAAATATAATACAATTAAATGAGATCTACCAATTTACAACAACAAATTTTATTAAAAATGTTATTCACAGACATTAGAAACATTTCTTAAATTATCACATAAAATTTCCAAAAAATAATTGAACTCGATAATATTTCTAGAGTTGTCTACCAATGCAACATATTATTTGGACAACAGTTTTTTTGCTGGAATTTGGTAAAAACAATTTCAAAAATTCAGATAGTTGGAGTGTTTGAATTGCATTTTTGATGGTGAAAACCCTTAGGACACCCAAAATACTGAAGTTTAACGACTATAACCCAATTTTTCAAAAAATCTTCGCCGAAATTTTTCATAATCTTACTAGAATTTCTAGATTATTCTATAAGTTTTTTTTAGACTACGGCATAAAATATCATCTTTAAAATTCCCATTTATTCATGAACGAGAATAATTTAAGAATCCAATTTTGGAGCCATGGATCATTTTTAATTAAGAAATTGTTTATAATTATATTATACAATGGAGATTTGGACAAGAATAGAAAACCTCCCATCTTAGAATTATTTCATATTTTAATGCACTTGTGTCAACAATTAAGTTAATGAATGAATGAATGAATGGTATTTTAATGTCCACGAGACTAAAAATAGTCTACGAGACCACCAACTTCCTTGTTTTTTCCCTTCTATAATTCAATCATTTTCTTACTCAAATTGATGATGAGCTGAACCAACCTTCTAATAGTTCCACCACTGAAAAGACAATGCCACAAAATTGATGCTAACATACTATGGTAACTGTCCCTGATGTCTCTGAAAGCATCACGTTCAAAATGCAATGTTTTTCTGATTCCACTACCCCAAAAGTGAAAAAAGTACATACCCTTTCTTCCCAAGCTTTTTTAGGTATCTTCCACTGTCTCGTTTCACATTGAAGTTGATGTGAGTTAGTTCTTAATTGAGCAATAAGAACCTTTTCCCTCCACGGAATGTTAGCTCCAATGTATTCTTTTTGTTGGAGATCACAAGTGGGGTTGAATTCCTGAACATAATACTTCTTATTTCTACCCAACTCTTTTCCCCATATACCCTTACAGAACTTCTCCAACACAAAATTATTTAACTCCTTGCTATTTGTGGGACATGCATTCAAGTAAATATTCCATTTTTGCATCCATTTGTTGTTTTTTCTCATCCATGATTTCTTTCTTTCACTCGTACCTTCATTGAAGATAACTTTCGACCATCTACCTTCTCCCATTTGCTCCATTCTCTTTATGTACCTTATAAGACGCACCATGGAAATTGCTTCAATGGGAGCTACCCCTATTTCACTCAACATTATCTCATAGGGAACCGAAATTTTTATTTTGAACTTGCTCATGATCAAGCGTTTTTGAATTTTTTTCAATTTGTTTCCATTTTGAAGTAGAGATGTTGCTAGCCCACAATTCACACCCATATAATATCACTGGACAAACTGGGAGTCCAAAAAGTACTTTGATTGTATTCCAATCCCATAACTCTGCCTCTCTACATCTATTTTGAAGTGCATATAATGCTTTCCACCCTCCTAAAATTCTTTTCTTTTTGCAATCCTCCCAATTAAGCTTGTTGTTGAAATCGATCCCGAGGTATTTGTATTGATTTGCTTCTTCAAGAATGTTTCCTTTAAAGAAGAACGCATGCTGGCTTTGCTTCCTTTTATTAGAGAAAAACATTATCTTGGTCTTACTGGTATTGACTTGCATCCACACTGCTTTACAAAAATACTCAAGGTCATATAGGTGCATCTGCAATCCATGGACCGATTTAGCAACCAACACAAGATCATCGGCATATAGAAGAAGCTTTATAAAAAACTCCCCCAATCGAACACCCTCCCCACCTTGCAAATTTAAACACTCCTCCAATTTGTCAATATATAAACCAAAAATGGTAGGGGATAAAGGGAAACCTTTCTTGACTCTGATGTCACTTCTAAAACTTTCTGAAATTCCTACTAAAGTTCTAATGTTGACTTTCACCTCTTCATAAAGCCTATGGACAACAACTCTATATTGTAAAGGAATTTCAAGTTCTTCCATTCTACGCCATAACTTATCTCTAGGGACCATGTTAAATGCCTTTTTGAAGTCAACAAAGCAGCAAAATACTTCTTCTTTTCTCCCCCAAACCTTTTCAACAATGTGTCTCAACGTGATACCATGATCTACTATAGAATGCTTCGGCCTAAAACCTGCTTGCCCTTTTGCCCTCTTTTCTTTTACTTATGCCCACTTACTGATTCTATTTTCTACCATTCCACTGAAAAGCTTTGCAAACAGAGAATCGATCATAATGGTTCTATAGTTGGAAGGATTATTAATGTCTCTGCTTTTAAAAGGGGGAATTGCTAGACTAGTTGTCCAATCCCTTGGGAATCCTTGCTGAATGAAGTTGTTGAATATTTCCATGATGTGGGGTGCCAAAATGTTCATTCCCCACTTTAGATATTCTGCTTGAAGTTCAACCAAGTCCTTTGCCTTCCCTGCTTTCAACTTTTTAATTCCTGCCTCCACCTCCTGTATTGTGAAAAGATTTGTAGATGTGTTGATCCTGTGAGGAGGCTCAACCTATAATTCTTTTTCATAGAGTTTCCTTGCATAGTCAAACCACTGATTAGCTGTAATATTATTTTCAAATTGCTTCTTCCTTGGTTGAAGTGCCTGCGAAAAAAGTTTTGGGTTATTCTTGCCTAGATATATAAGCTCTTCCCGCCTTGTTTGCATGAACTCGTATTTTTTGTTTTTTAAAATCTGCTTATATAACTTTACATTCATCTTCCCCTCTCCTTCCTTTTTAAAGGTTCTCCTTGCCATTTTGCATTCATCATCGTACCATGCATTCACAGGAAAACAATTTGATTTTGATTTCCTATTTTTTGATCTTTTGCACTTCTCAAGCGCACCCTATATTATATTTGTTAACTCATGGTTGTTAAGGCTTTGGGGACCATTTTTCTCCTTCTGAATTGATCTTCTCAACATTGTTTTGAAGATAGTGCAATTTTCTTGTGTTAGAAGAATTTTGCCCCTTGATGCCGGTTGTTGAGAACATTGGGTTCCTCCTATTCTGTCTTTCTTCTAACTAGGATAACTTTATATAAATTGATTTATGATCTGATTTTAAGTCCCAAATATACTCTCCAATCTTAACTTCATATATTCTTTCTATTAGGCTTTGTGACCCAATAACATAGTCAACTACACAACGTTGAAAGCACCACACAACGTAAGCAACTCCTCTCCAAAATGATTACTAACTTTGTCATCTTCTGAACATCTCACCAATCGCGAATTCTCCTCTTCAATGAGCCAGATAGGATTGTGATCCTCTTTGCAACAAAGAATACTAACTTGTTAATTTTCTATTCTAGCATTGAAATCTCTCACTAAAAAAACTTCTCCCTGTCAAAATAAAAAAGCGATAGCCACAGGGTTATAAACCAGAAAAAACATTTTAACATAATTAAATAATGTTTGCAATAAGGAAAGTAATTCGGTTCGCAATAAAGAAAATAATTCGGCCCTAAGTTTTTGACAAGTGGGCAAACATAACACTATGTGCTAATTAAGTAACATGATTTGGAGAAACAAAATAAATAAATTGAGGTGCATTCAAGGTTATTGGAAAAGACACTTAACTTATAAAAAAAATTAACATTATCTTTTTGGGTGGGGGCATTATTTTCTGATGTGGAATATGGTTTGAACTTACGGAAAACAAAGTAAAATAAAAATATTAAAAAAACCCAAAACAAAACAGAATATTTATTTAAAAAATATATTACATAGAAAAAGGTATTTTAACGGCAATTAGATATCTTAAACCAAATTTATACTCCAACTATTTTAGCATTTTGTAAACATATTTTCATCTACCAAAATGAATTATTAATGTCATTTTTCAACAAAAAAAAGGTAATTGGAAGGATATAACCATTCATAAAGTGAGATTGTGGGTATTGGATGGTGATGTGAGAGAAAAAGGCATTGTAAAGGTGGAAAGGGTGCATGGCCCCACTGGTCTTCAGTCATACAAATTAATTTGGTTTAAAATTCAGTCTCTTGGGCCTTGGCAAGGATGTTTAAAGCATGGAATTACTTTTTGGTTCCAAGTTGAAGCGGGCTATAATAAAAAAATCAATCCTGTTGTGAAGTTATTATTAGTTTTTATTGGAAGTTGTAGTATAGGCAAACGATTTGCTGTTGACTCACTATTTCGCTTTTGATCATAATTTTTTTAACAATGTTTGAGATGGGAAATACAATTTCATATATATAAATACTATTACTTTTGGTTTTTTATCATATTTTTTGTAACAATGTTTTTCATATATATATGAAGATTTATTATTACTTTTGTTTTTATCATATTTTTTTAAACAATGTTTGGGATAAGAAATGTAATTATATAAATTAGATTTATTTTAACTTTGGATTTATCGAGCGTCTAGAGGGATTAAATCTTTTGAGGTGCAAATTTATTTTTGAGTGTAAAACTTGAGGAAAGGTTTGCACCTTAGGAGATTTGATCTCTCTCGGTTTTTGATAGATCTGAAGTTAAGATGGATCTAGGCTGGTTTGAGTCATGTGCGGCCAAGGAAAATCTATCGAAGATATGATTAATTTTATCAATAATATGTAAATATATCAAATATTAATATAATCATTTTAAATATGCTAAATATGTCTTAGATTAAGCTGGTCATTTTAATTTTAAATTTTCTTAGTTACCTCAGTTTGTTGAGATGATAAATATTGTTAATACCTTTAATGATGAAAAATGATGAAATAAATATTTTGAATGCAAAGTGACAATAATAATGTTAATGATACAAAATTTGAATCATAAGAATGTAGTCAATTACAAATAGTCTTCAATGTGATCAATCTCAAACTATTTTCTTCTACTATTTTTATTGTCACCCTTGTTAGTTTTGTCATATTTTCATATCGATTATATGAAAAGGACAATTGAAATTGCAAACCATTTAAATCTTTACCTCGAGTTGTTGTAGTAAATATTATACCTTGTCTCTCTTGCTCTCCAGTATTAATAGGTTAAATTACTATAACACGGAAATAATTGTCAATGAATTTTTTTGCTTACACTGAAATAAATGCATATTGTTAATCTAAACACTTTAAAATCAATGTACCATCATACATCCAATTACATCAAATAAAAAATCAACATCTACAATGAAATCAATGCATCTAATGCAAACAATCATATAAGATTAGAAAACAACTTCTACACTGAAATCAATGCATTTAAGGCAAGTAATCAAATAAGATTAGAAACCAACATCTACAATGAAATCAATGTATTTAGTGCAAGCAATCAAATAGGATTAGATATCACCATCTACACTGAAATCAATGCATTTAGTGAAAGCAATCAAATAGGATTAGAAATCACCATCTACACTAAAATCAATGCATTTAGTGCAAATAATAAAATAGAATTAGAAATCATCTACATTGAAATCAATGCATTTAGTGGAAGAAAACAAATATAATTAGAAATCAACATCTACATTGAAATCAATGCATCTAGTGCAAGCAATCAAATAGGATTAGAAATCACCATCTACACTAAAATCAATGAATTTTGTGCAAGCAATCAAATAGGATTAGAAATAATCTACATTGAAATCAATGCATCTAGTGGAAGAAATCAAATATCATTAGAAATCAGTATCTACACTAAAATCAATGCATCTAGTGCAAATAATCAAATAGGATTAGAAATTACCATCTACACTGAAATCAATGCATCTAGTGCAAGAAATCTTCTTCCCTCTCCCCCCTCCATCTATATCTATATCTCCCTCTATATCTCCCTCTGTATCTCCTTCTTTGTTTCTCTATCTCACCCCCTAAACACACACGCTCTCACATTCCATATCTATCAATCTCTTTGTCACTCCCTCCCTCTCTCCATCTCTCTCTTATTCCCTCTCTTCACCTTCCATCTATATATCTATCTTCCCCTTCTCTCCCTTCCCCCCACATCTATCTCTCTTTCCTCCTTATGTCCTCTCTCCCTATCTGTCCATATTCCTTATCACTCTCTCTCTCTGTCTCCCCACCTTTCTCTCTTTATGTCTTTCTTCATACTTCCCTCTCTCTCCCCCTCCAAGTTCATCTCTCTTTCCCTCCCTCTCTCCACTCTCTCACATCCTCTCTCTTCCTTCCTATCTCCCCCTTTCTCTCCCACCCCTCTCTCTCTCTCCCTCTTCACCCTCCAACTTTGTTACTATATCCCTCCCTCTCTCCTTCTCTCTCCTTCTCTCCCCCCTTATCTCCATCTCTCCTTCTTTGTCTCTTTATCTCACCCCCAAACATACAAACTCGGTTTCCATATTTCCCTTGTCACTCCTTCTCTCTCTCCACTTCTCACTCTCTATCTTTCTTATTCCCTACCTCTCTCCCCCTCCAACTCTTTCTCTCTATCCATACCTCTCTCCACCTCTCTCTAAATTCCTCTCCCTCGTCCTTCCTCTCTCTCCTACCTCCCTCTCTCTTCACCCATCTCTCTCTCTCTCTCTCTCTCTCTCTCTCTCTCTCTCTTCCCCCACCACTCTCGTCCTCTCTCTCAAGTCCTCTCTCTCACCCTTCCTCTCTCTCCCTTTCTCTCCTACTTCCATCTCTCTTCCCCCATCTCTCTCTCTCCCTTTCTCTCCTACCTCCATATCTCTCTCTCTCTCTCTCTCTCTCTCTCTCTCTCCCCCCCAGTCCTCTCTCTTTCCAATCACTCTTTATACATACCTCTCTCCTCCTCTCTCTCATTCGTCCTCTCTCTCCCTTTCTCTCCTACCTCCCTCTCTCTTCCCCCATCTCTCTCTCTCTCTCTCTCTCCAATCCTCTCTCCCTGCCTTTGTCCTCTGATCCTCTCTCTTCCCCCATTTCTCTCTCTCTCTCCCTATGTCTCTCTCCAACTATGTTACTTTATCCCTCCCTCTCTCCTTATCTCCCCCCTTCTCTTCATCTCTCATTATGTTTCTCTTTATCTCACCCCTAAACATACACTCTCTCTCTCCATCTCTCCCTTTTCACTCCCTCTCTCTCTCTCCACCTCCCTCTCTCTCCCCCTACAAGTCCATCTCTCTTTCCCTCCCTCTCTCCACTCTCTTAGATCCTCTCTCTTCCTTCCTCTCTCTCCCTTTCTCTCCCACCCCTCTCTCTCTCTCTCTCTCTCTCTCTCTCTCTCTCTCTCTCTCTCTTCACCTTCCAACTCTGTTACTATATCCCTCCCTCTCTCCTTATCTCTCCTTATCTCCCCCTTATCTCCATCTCTCCTTCTTTGTCTCTTTATCTCACCCCCAAATATACACACTCTCTTTCCATCTTTCCCTTGTCACTCCTCTCTCTCCACTTCTCACTCTTTTTCTTTCTTATTCCCTACCTCTCTCCCCCTCCAACTCCTTCTTTCTATCCATACCTATATCCTCCTCTCTCCTCCTCTCTCTCGTCCTTCCTCTCTCTCCCTTTCTCTCCTACCTCCCTCACTCTTCCCCCATCTCTCTCTCTCTCTCTCTCTCTCTCTCTCTCTCTCTCCACATCATTCTCCTCCTCTCTCTCAAGTCCTCTATCTCACCTTTCCTCTCTCTCCCTTTCTATCCTACATCCCTCTCTCTTCCCCCATATCTCTCTCTCTCCCCCCCTCCCCCCCTCTATCTCTTCCCCCGTCACTCTCCTCCTCTCTCTCACCCTTCCTCTCTCTTCCCTTCTCTCTTCCCATCTCTCTCTCTCTCTCTCTCTCTCTCTCTCTACCCTCCAATCCTCTCTCTTCGCCCATCTCTCTCTTCTTCAAAAACAACGTCGGTGCACCCCATGATGGTACACTTGGCTTAATGTATCCCTTGTCAAGCATTTCCTTTAATTACAACTTTAACTCTACTAACTCTGGAGTGCTCATCGTATATGCCTTCGATGCTGGTATTACCCCTAGTACCAACTGAATAGAAAATTGCACTTCTCTGTGAGGCAGAAACTCTAAAATATCTACTAGAAACACATCCTAAAATTGTTGTAATGTTGGGTACCTTCTTAATATCTTTGCATCTTCATCCTCCTTAACTTTATGAATAGAAATATGCAATACAAATAACATACACCCTTTTCTTTGATTGCGCTTTTCCTGCATAACTCTGACCATTCTAATTGACGTTGCTTTCTTCTTACCCTACAAGATCCTTTGTTCTCCATTTTCATCCAAATGCACAATAAATTTGTCATAAAATATGCCTTAGTCTTGTGAATATATAACCAATCGATAACCAAAATCATACTATATGATCCCAATGGAAATACAGTCAAATGTGTTGATGTAGGCATACCCTTCAACTCGAATGCACAAGCTCTTACCTAATGATGAAATCTCTCTTTGTACTTGCAGCCAACTACACTAACCAAGATTCTGCATGCACTTATCTATTTAAAACACAATTATCCACCAAGTCAAGGTTAACATAACTATAATTAGATCCAGGTTCAATGAAAATAGAAACAACTTGATCACAAATCTTACTATCCATCTCAATTATAGATGCCTAGTGATCTTCCTACCTATTATCCAATGCTGCATAGATCCAAGGAATGATCTGCCCAACGGTCTATGCTTCCTGTGAACTATAAATATGAGGCCTACCACCATGATATTGTGGACAATCTCTCTTGAGAAGCTCCTTCCCACATATTCAACACTAAAAAAGTCCTATACCATCACCTTTATTCTACTACCCTCCAGGTTGTGACCCATGTCCCTGTCTGACTATGTTGAACTTCTTGTAAGGAATAACATTCTCTTTCTCACATGAATCTTGGGGCCTTGTTCTTTTCGGATTCCATTTACCTTTAGCCTTGTATTTTCTTTTCCAACCTTGCTGAGATTCTATATTACACTTTGTTTGCTCATAGGAGTGCTTTAATTTCTAAATGACTTGTTCAACTGACCGAGGCTCATCATACTCAATCAGATCTCTAAATGCTATTAGAAATCCACTGATAAATCTCTGAACTTTTCCTTTCTCGTCTTTAAGATATGGTACGTACCTCTGGATCTATCAAGCACATGGCCGATGTGGGGAGCACATGGAACATGTCATCTCGACATCAGGGTTATGCCTTAATGTTGACATATCTCCTTGTACACATATGTTTTATGGTCGATAGCCAAAGAACAATATTATACCATCAACATATGCCTCTCCACACAATAATCCATTTAACTGATTTGAGGGTCCAATGTCTAGATGGGGTCCACATGGCATAGTCTTGATGGAATGGGATTCCTCCATTTGTCTCTCAGTGTTAGGATTTGTGTATATTAATATGTGTGTTGCATCCACCTACTCCACTAGTTCAATAAATGATGGGAGTGTTAGAACTCATACTTCTACAAAATAAAAGGGTGACTACCCAAACCCAAAAATATCTGAGTTTTATGGCCCAGGGACCTGGGGAATTGAACCTAAAATTGCTAAGTAATGACTAGTAATAGGAATAGGTGACCATAACACTAAATTTTTTGGTTTCTAAGAAAAAAATGGGAAAGGCCCCAAACACCAAATTTACATAGTTTTTCAATGTTGCACAAAGAGAAATGTTACCAACCAATCCAACCTTACTGACCTCCTACAAATTGGTTCAAGTTATTAAGAAAACTATTATTATCAATTAACTGACTAGACACAAAAGTTTTGATGTCAATCATGAACAACGCATTGAGTAGCACAATCCTAAAACATTAGAAATCATAGACATGCAAGATATCACACTAGTTGTAGGCCTAACATTGTACACATGAAAATGTAATATACTTCTTTGTATGTTTTAAATTGGTTGGAAAATGTAGGAGGGACTTCCACTCTCCACACAACCATAGGACAACTACACATTATCTTTCTTGCAATTGGCTATCCCTAAGCCAAATAAAATGTTTGAGCAGGTGCTTGCTTAAGGAATTTACACCAAAGGCTTGGTTTTGTACTCAAATTAAAAATTTCCATTGTCTAGGTGGTTTATCAACTGCCCTATAATAGAAACCACCAAAGTGGTTTATTAGTTGTAACTACATAAAATAGTAGGGTGGTTCATCAATTTTTTCCTAATAATAACCACCACAATGACCCATTCTTTCCTCTAAATTCATTCATCGGGATTCACTCAAGGTTAAGATTAGGTATTGTTTAGTGTCAAGAGTTGGAATCCTCTGTCCAGGTGGTTTATCATATATCTTTTCATAGCAAGCACAACATGGGTTTGATGTCAATTGTCCAAGTGGTTTATCAATTACTCAACAAGAACCATAATGACCTAGAATTCCCTGTCTAGTTGGTTTATCAGCTATACAACAAGCACCACAATGATTCAATCATCCGTTGAGCCTCCCCATAACCACACAGGCCTTGAAAACAAATTTTAGTGGCCTCACATAGTTCATATGGGTTTAAATCTTACACAAGGCTCTACATAGAAACTCAAATATCACTTATTCTTCTACTGCCATTGCCCAAAAACTCCACATTCTCTAATGATCAACAATGAGTGCACTCTTTTCTCCTTCAAAAGAGAGCCAACCTAGCTATATGGAGAGTCATCCACTAGAACTAACTAGTTTCCTAGACAACCAACTAACCAACTAGGGAGAGCCTGTTCTCTTTAATTATGTTCTCTTATCTTCTTCCTAACACCTCGCGTTGTGTTTTTGGGGGTTTTTCTGTATGTCTCCTCCCACCATTAGGGGAATGGGCATTGTCCTATCTTGACCACCTTCAATCACATCTCATTAATTTTCTACTAGTAAGTAGCTCGCCCATCACATCATGTAATTAACTTTCAACAAGTTGACTCCACTAGGTCTGCTAATGGATGGCCTATGAACTTCAACAATTACATGTATGGTTGGTTTCATGACCTCTCAAGCAAGAAAGAAAGCTCCCTTAGACATTTGGATTTGAAAGGTCATCTCCTCCTTTAGTTGGTAATGAAATTTGAATGTTTTAAATACACAATGTATTAGCTAATCATTGCTCTTGTGCCCATTTTGGCATTACGATATTTTTTTTTTCATTACAAAAAGAAGGCTAAATCGGGGACTATTACAAACATGATACAAACTTATTGCACATTGATCACAAAGAGTGGTGACGGGTCTAATGTGGTTACATGCTTTTTGATAAAGAGAGGAAAGGAATTGAAAACACACATTTGTAAATCTGACCATTGTTTGCCTCTAAGTATAGATAACATTTTGGTGCTTGAAAGTTTTTCATATGTGAGATTCTCATTTCTGATCACAAAACCACAAATATTTTCTTCAATTATTCAAAGAGGTGGCAAGCCTATTGTAAAGCACATGTGGGGAATGGCTTAGAAGAGCACATGCATGTGATTTAATGATGTTACTTAAGTAGAAAAGTTTCATCAAACAATTTGGTGCATTGATATTTTTTTATTGTGAGAGAGTGATTAAATGCATTGATACTTTAAAATTTTATAGCTAGAAAGTTTTATTATAAGTAAACTCTGTTTATTAGATAATTAGGAATAAAGATGAATGTAAAACAATATAATTTGACATCTAATTAATTGAGATTTTTTTTAATATAAATAATTAATATGATAATTAACATTTCACATATAAATATAAAAATCTGTAAATCTAAATGATTAATTTAATCTATTATTATTCGAATGTTATTTAGTATTTATATAATTTATATTAACATATAATTAAATGAAATCTACTCATTTACACCAACTAATTTTATTAAAAATGTTATTCACACATATTAAAAACATTTCTTAAATTATCATATAAAATTTTCAAAAAAGAATTGAACTTTAATAAAATATCATTTTTAAAATTTCCATTTATTTATGAAAGAAAATAATTTAAGAATCTAATTTTGGAGTCATGAGATCAATTTGAAGTAACATCCCTATTAACTAAAGAATTGTTTATAATTATATTATACGGTGAAAGAGATTTGGACAAGAAGAGAAAACCTCCAATCTTAGAATTATTTCATATTTTAATGCAGTCGTGTCAACAATTAAGTTGATGGGTTTGCTCGGGACAAAATAAAAAGCAAAGGCGGAATGCTTATATAACAAGAAAAAAACATTTTAACATAATTAAATAAGGTTCACAATACTTAAATAATGTTCACAACATTAAAGAAAGTAATTCGGTTTACAATAAAGATATTAAGTAATTTGGTTTAATATTTTTATGATATAATTAAAATGTGATTAATTAAAAAACAATTAATAATTAATAATCAATATAAATCATAAAAATCTAAAAACCATAAAACAATTAATAAGAAAACAAACACATTAAACAATGTACATAAACAATTAATAAGTAAACAAACACATTAAACGATGTACATTTACAATGTCTCATAACATTGACACTGTGTGCTAATCATATGGTAAATTAAAGTAACATGAGGAGATACAACCAAAAAAAAATGAATTAAAGTGCATTCAAGGTTATTGGAAAAGACACTTAACTTGTAAAAAATTGAACATTGTCTTTTTGGGTGGGGGCATTATTTCCTGCTATGGTATGGTTTGAACTTACGGCAAAAGAAAAATATTAAAAAAAAATCAAACAAAACAGAAATATTTATTTAAAAAATATTTTAATGGCAATTAGATATCTTAAACCAAATTTATACTCCAAATATTTTAGTATTTTATAAACCTATTTTCATCTGCCAAAATGAATTATTAATGTCATTTTTCAACAAAAAGGTAATTGGAAGGGTATATCCATTCATAAAGTGAGATTGTGGGTATTGGATGGTGATGTGAGAGAAAAAGGCATTGTACAAGTGGAAAGGGTGCATGGCCCCACTGGTCTTCAGTCATACAAATTAATTCAGTTTCTTGGGCCTTTGCAAGGGTGTTTAAAGCATGGAATTACTTTTTGGTTCCAAGTTGAAGGGTTTATGCTAAAAAAATCAATCCGGTTGTGAAGTTATTATTGGTTTTTATTGAAAGTCGTAGTATAGGCAAACGATTTGGTGTTGACTCACTATTTCGCTTTTGATCATAATTTTTTTAACCGTGTTTGACATAGGAAATGCAATTTCATATATATAAAGACTCACTATTACTTTCGTTTTTTATCATATTTTTTAAAATAATCTTTGAGATTTCATATATATATATATATATATAGATTTATTATTATTTTAGTTTTTTATTATATATTTTTTTAAACAATGTTTGAGATAAGAAATGTAATTATTTTTTCCAGATCTATCATAATTAGGGATTTATCAAGTTTTGAGAGGGATTAAATTTCTTGAGATACAATTTTTTTTTTATTAGATTTATCTTAATTCGAGATTTATCAAGCTTCAAGAGGGATTAAATCTCTTGAAGTACAAACCTCTTTTTTTTGTGTAAAACTTGAAGAAAAGTTTGCACCTCTAGAAATTTGATCCCTCTTTGCACCTCCACAATAATAACTTTAAATTAATACAATATTTATTTTTTTACAACTTTAAATTAATACAATATTTAATTTGTTAATATATATTAATATATCATGATATATATTAACTCTAGATATATATAGGAGGGAAGAACAAAGACATAGAGTGATAGAGGTGGAGAGATAGGGGGGTTAGCAAGGGAGAGGTGGAGATAATAGTAAAGGAGAGGGGAGAGGAGGAATGAAGAGAGAGAGGGATATGAGAGAGAGAGGTAGAGGAGGGTAAGAGAGAGAGAGGGAGACACAAATATGGAGGGGGGGGAGAGAAGGAGAGGGGAAGGCAGATAGTGATAGGATTGGAGGGCAGAGAGAGAGAGAGAGGAAGGACTTAAAAAGGTTTGCACCTAAAGAGATTAATAGATCCCTTGTAGGCGTTTGATAGATCAGAAGTTAAGATGGATCTAGGCTGGTAATATCAGGGTTAATAATGTTTTTTTGCATGGTATTAATAATAATTTGGCCCATAGGCTTCACCTAAATAAAAACTCTTCTTTGAGTGTTTGTAAATATAAAACAGATTATGGAGTAAATGTGAAAAGAGATTTTATTTATTTACCATACCTCTGGTTTATTTATATTTTTATTTATTTACCATACCTCTTTTATTTACCATGGTATTTGGCCCATAGGCTTGATATATAATTAGATGTTGATTACTAATCCTATTTGATATATTTTTATTTATTTACCATACCTCTTTTATAAATATGGTATTGGCTCATGATATTTAGCTCATTGTATTAATATTAATTTGTCCCATAATATTCGGCTTATAGGTTTCATCTAAATAAAACATCTTTTTGAGTTTTTTTAAAATATAAAAAGGTTTATGGAGTAAATATAAAAAGAGGTTTTATTTATTTACCATACCTCTAGTTTATATATATTTTTATTTATTTACCATACTTCTGGAGTAAGTATAAAAATATATTTTATTTATTTACCATATTTCTAGTTTATTTTTATTTTTTATTTATTTACTATATCTCTAGAGTAAGTATAAAAAGAGGTTTTATTTATTTATCATATACCTCAGGTTTCTTTATATATATTTATTTACCATACTTGGTTTTTAGTGTTCATAAATATAATTTAGGCTTAAGAGAGAGATAATTATTACAAGGATATTAATTATTACAATTGAGCCAACATTAAAATTGTTTACATACAATCTTACATTACATTTATCTTTGCTTCAATAATTTTAAAATATTATTACAAGCTTCACGGTTTATGATATATATTTTTATTGAAAATTTTAATTAAATCTAAGTTTTAGATTCGGGTTTTAATATGGTTATATATTTAAGTTTGTTTTTATGGATCTTATATATCTTAAGGTTTTTGTATTATTATGCATTTAAATTCTGCACTTTCATATAGTCTTGACATCAATTAACTACTCTAGCATCAACACTATTGTTATCTCTGCTCACCAAAACCTTACCCTAACCTTGTCCTTCTAGACTCTACTTCGTTTCTCACCACTGCTTCATCACGTCGTAGCACAACTATTCCTGCACAATAATTAATGTTATTACGATTACTTTGGTGTTGAGAGTCACAGCGAGTACAGATGGTACTAAGAGCAATCATTATGCTGAATGTGTTGCTACCCTTTATAGACATTAATCACAAGTTTAGGCTTCATTTCTAACAATTTGTATCTTTCGAGGTGTATTTCATTTAATTCATAACTAACGGGAACAAAGGCATAGTAGGCGAAAATTACATGGCCCTGGCTTCCTTATGAGCTAGGTGGTTTTACTCATTTCTTTGCTGAGTAGCACAGTCGGTTCTCCCACCCTTTAGCTTTGAAATACCAACTCAGCTTGCACCTAGCGGTGCATCTTGAACTTGAGGTATGTTGCTTATTCTTAATTGAGCAATTTTTTATTAATTATGTATATAAAACGTTACATGCTATCCTTTTCACAATGTGTTCTTAAAGAAAACAAAGGTGGTTTACTTCCAAAATTGACAATTTATGAGATCTATTCTATCCCACAAAAGGATTCTTATTATGAGATCTATTCCATTCCCTATAGAGAATTTTAAAAGTCCTATAATAATAATGACCAATTATACTATATAAAAAAATAAACAAAGTGGTTTACTTTCAAAATAGACAGTTTATGAGATCTATTCTATCCACATAAGGATTCTTACTGTGAGATCTACTATGAGATCTACTCCCCGGAATTTTAAAAGTCTTATAATAATAATGACAAATTATATTATTTATAAAAAAAATAATATTTTTAAAGTTATGATATTTATTTCTATTCATTCATTTATACACTAAATTCTCTACAAAATCTATATTATGAAATCAAAACGGTTGTTTTAACTTATTATGTTGTTTTTCACCAAGTTAATGGTGTTTTATCATAAAAATTCAGTGCTCAGTAGAGTAAGAAATGGTGATTCAATCATTGTAGTAAACACTAGTTACCATATCAATCCCAATATATATAAATTTATCAATAGTGGTATTAATAAGACCAAATAGAAATCTGAAGCATGGATGATAAAATACACATAAAATTTACATGCTTTTGTCATCTTGATGAATCAAATTAAATTTATTTCTAAATTTGAGTTGAATTTTATGCTTAATCTAGATCATGTGGATGATATCTTTACAATTTCCCTATACCGAAATTAGTATAATATTTTATGTTCTTTGGATATAATTACTGCATGTATGCTTATGTGTCCACATATTTGACCTTGTGATCTTATTCCTAAACCTAGCAAGTGTAGATTAAACCTAGGTATAACAAAGTAGAATGAGTGTTTAGGTTTGACTAGAAGTTTGCTAATGCACACTTCACCCAATAGAGAATGTAGGGGCATAAGAATAAGTAGCAAATACAACGACATAGGTGGGAAGACCAACAATACATACCTAGTGACAGAGGAAGAGGCACCACAAGTGGCTAAGGTAGTAGGAGCATCAAATCTAGGATCGATACCAATCACAATCAAAATTCCCATCTTCAATTAAAGTAAGTCCAAAAGGAATTGTCGATGCAAACCAACATTTTCTCCTTAATATAGGGAGAGGTATGTAACATCTTTCTTTCCAAGTTATAAAATTTCCACAATAGAATGTGTGTGTGTGTGTGTGTATTTATATATATATACTTACTAGCTCTCTTAATTTTCATAAGTTCATATCCACTATTTTTACTTGTCAAGTTAAGGGAATATATATATTGACGTAGGCTTGAGAACTTATTTGTAGAACTCAATGATGAGTAACAGTTTTCACTTACACACATGCAAAAGACTTCAATTATCCTTTGTACTTAACTGATTATGGAAATTGAAATATAACATTGGTAATCCATAATACATAGAGTAACTACTCTATGTTTTTGTGACTTCAAAATCAATCACAACCATTTTTTTTTCTTTTTATGTTCTATGCAAGAGAGGTCCATTCCTATCCCCATGTGTTACCCATTTGGCTTACGTTATAGTCTGAACGTTGTGAATTGAATAATGTCATTCTAATCTATAGTAGCATTAGACCTTACGGTCTCAGACACCTTTCACACACACATTAATACAATTATTCTCTAATGTTTATGCGTCCTCAACTTGGGGTTTTAATGGAATCTATCCATACATTATAGTATTAGTAGATATTTTTTATATCACCCCTATTATATTCATATTGTAAGGTGTCATTTTGGTTTATTTTAGCCATCACATATGATATCCTATACATTTACATGCAATTCGAAAGGTGGCATCCAACTGTTTCCTATGTAGTACATTGTGATAGTTTTCATGTTAATGATTAGGATTTAATTATGTATATGGATGGTGGGAATAAATTGGGAAGTGGTTAGGGTAACCACCTTACCCTCATCCCAACGACGACTGTCATTCTTTCTTAAGCTTCTTAGAGAAAAATGCTCTGCAAGGGTTAGGGTTATTATGCAAACCCTAAGGACTTTCCCTTGGAAATTCACTGAAATTTTTGGCATTTGAGAGTACCATGACACTAATTTATTTTACCAAGGTTCTCTGATGCTACAAAAATGCAAAAAATTCACTTTCTTGGGTAATTTCAATGATCCTTTGTCAATTATTTGTATATACATCTCCAGATTTTACATAAGGTTCTTCTCATCTTTTTCTTATGAAGGAATCCTAATTCTTTTGTTCATTATGGTTCTGATATATCAATAGATCTGTACACAAGGGTTTTCTCATCCACACTCAAAATGGGTCCTTGGCTTTAGGAAAATCGTCTCACTTCCCTCTATGCTCAGATAGCTTGTTGGTGTGGTAAAATGGCTTTTATCTTTAATTAATTTTAAACAAATACCACCTGGATGGTCACGACTCTTCTCTAAGGTTCAATTTCCAAAAATATTGACTTCCCAAGTTCTAGTTTGCTCGTAATTGCAAGAATGGATGGAGACCACTCGTAATTGTCACTCACAGTAATAAGGGGTAAACCCCATTCTATAGAATTTTTGTCTTTTGAATGAATTCTGTTAGAAGGAGTAATATTTTGTATAATCTCTTTGTTAATGTCATTACCTTGGTCATATGGTAGGTACGCAAATATTTGATGCAGTTAAGTTATGGAGAGCAAGTGTTTCGATTCATTTCTTGTCAATCTTATTATAAAAGGGGTTTGACACCGGCCAACATGTTCTTACACGATTCTCTTTTTATTTGGCTCAAGGTTGGGGTTGTTACAACTTGTGATATGGAGCCAACTTCTATGTTAATTGTGAAACCCTGACTCAATTGAATTTGCGTCTGGTTCCATTGCATTTCATTCTTTTTAACTTATACTATATGAGTACTATCAAGTTGTATTTTAAGTAATAGGCTACAATCCTATATTGTTCTATTTCATGCATGGAGGACTGTTAAATCCAAACTAAGTTTTTTGTATTTAATTTGTTTGAGCCACAATATTAAGGGTTTTTAATGTATAATCACAGTTCATTTAATTTCAAGGAATGATTTTTATGTCGAATGCACTATAATGTAGTTATGTGTATTTTTTATTACTTATGCAAGTTCTTGTCTCCATTTCAATTTTTTATAATGCCCACATACATCTTATGTATGATACAAGGGTTCTATTAGTACCGATACCCTCAAACGTAAATTGTTACAATTGTTTTTCCTTTCTGTCTATAAATATGTGTGTATAAATGCATATCATGTTTAATAAAAGAGTTCTTGTGAGCATTGTTCTATTTTATTTTTAAAGGACATATAGCTATTTTCTTCTTCTTTTCTTTGAGTAAATTTATTGTTTAGTAACTACCTAGTTTTATAGTCAGACTTATTTAAATATTCTAAAACTACAAATAATACACTATTAATTCATTGCAAGATATTTTTGGCTATTTTGTTTATATGTATACCATAGCACATTTGTAGTATTAGTTTTTCTTATGTACTATTTGTTCTTTTTTAAACATTTGTAGTGTTAGTTTCTCTTATGTACTATCTGTTCTTTTTTAAGAATATATTCTAGACCAGAGAAACTCAAGGGATATCTGTAATGGGGAACCCCTATAATTATCTCTAGGTCCTAAGCCTTTCATTTAGGACTAAAGGTTTCAATTGTAGTATTTTTTCCTACGGTCTGTAATGGGGAACCCCTATAATTGTCTCTAGGTCCTAAGCCTTTCACTCAGGACTAAAGGTTTCAATTGTAGTATTTTTTCCTACAGTTTACTTTCTAACCTGTACAACAATGCTTTTAGTTTCTTCAAACAAACTACTACTGTACGTACTTTATATACATATATATGAACAATTCCAATCAATCATTCACTATAACATGTATACTATCCATCACCAACAAAAAATTTATATACTTAGTACAACAATTTTATATCATGTAAATACTCTTTTTTTTCTTCACACAATCTCTATCTTTCTTGCAAGACACAAAGTTAGTTGTTGGCCCTCGGTTTTGATCTCTTATTGTTTATGAAATACACCTTATTTTTCCATATTATCTATCTATTCACCATCATATCCACCTTATATTGACCAAAAGATGCATATACAAGTATTTAAATTATGTTTTTCAATTATTAGATGTTTTTGTAAAAATTGAAATTTAAATGCATTTTTGGACAACATCAGAAATTCCTCGAGCTGGATATATTTCTAGAAAGCTCGAGAACTAAGAATAAGTGTACACCTGTTGGTACAGTCAAATTGAGCTTTAATAGGCCTGGTCAAAGGCGGTCAAACAAGACCTGACTTTATGGAGGATCCCTAGAAACTAGGTCAAATTCTTATTTTGTGTGATTTTCTAGATTTTGATGGATCTAATGGATGAATTCGACTTGATTTGATAAGATAAGGATAGTTATGACTATATGAGCTATTTTAGTTGAGTTTGTAAGATACTTAATCTATTTAAGCCTCAAAATTTGAAGGCATTGGTATGTAGAACTTGCATGACTTAACATTATTATTTTTGAGACTTGGAGACATAATTGAAGATCTGTTCTATCATATTTGCTGATGTTATATGTTGGTTGATTGATTGAAGTTTTAAGTAGTTGAATTCACCTTCAGTGTGCGAGGCAAGGGTGGAGGCCCCCCACACCGAGCTAAGTGCACTTATTAGTTTATTTTGTAGCTGCAATTTCTGAATTAGCTTGCTTATGTTTAATTGTTTATGCTAATTATTTCTGAGTATTGGTGAATCTAATGATCATTCTTAACTTGCATATGAAAGGAGAAACAAATGTTTAAGTTAAACATTCTTTCTATCTAATCAATATCTTCAGTTAGAATTCATCTTTACATGCCTTTACATGCTTTTACATTATTGCTCATGGGTCTTAATCTTGTTTCTATTCTGCATATGAAGAGTCAACCCAGTATTTAAGCTAAGAGACTAAAAAATAGGATTCATCTTTCCTACTTTTTCTGAATTCTTGTTTTTAACAATAGCATTACTGATAAATGAATATATGATGAAGGACAATCATGACCTCTTCAGTGAAGATCCTCTTCAATTATTGCTTCATGTATCTTAATCTATTGTTTAGTTAAGTAGTTTTTTATTTCTAATTCATATGGTAATCTTGTTAGAGAAGGACAAACAAATCTCTTAAGTTAGGAGATTCCTCAACTCTTAATTACACATCTGAATTCAGAATTTTTTTAAGTTAGATTTATATTTGTAATATGCATTTCCCTAATCATTAAAAATCATCTTCTAAATTGATCACAAATGAAACCCATATATTTTGGGGATGCTTCTAAGTTCCACTAACCTAGATTGATAATAAATACTTGCGTTAGTTTACAACAGTAAATTGACCCAAAATTTTGGCGCCGTTGCAGGGGAAGCATATTCAAAACGGTCAAGTAGGAAGACAAAAAGAAAAAAAATATAAAATCACCAAAAACAACAAAAATATAGTTTTTTTTTTCAAGTAATGTTTTCTTATGCCTAGAGACAAAGATAAAAAAGGTAGATTTGTGAAACAAAACCCCCCAATAGCTCATTCATCCACAGGACTAACAACACCGATTGCTGGAAGACCTACTATAGAAGAGTTAGAAGAAAAATAGAGATCAGGACAGAGATTAACTTTAGTTGAAAGAAAAATCTTGTTAGCCTTAGAGGTAAAGAAAAATAAATCACCTAAAGAACCTTCTTCCATATGGAAACAAAAAGACACAAGAAAACCAACTGTTGAACAACTAGAGCAACCTATCCTTTAAGAAATCAAAGTAGTGAAAGAAATACAAAATCAACCTCATATTGAAACACTACAAATATCTGGACAAGAAACGACTAAAGAAGGAGAAGGATCAAATAGACTAAACATGACTCCTGAAAAGAGACTAGAATATGAAAGACAACAAAGGGAATGGCAAAGAAAACGAGAATAAGAAAGAAGAATTGAGGTGGAAAGAAAGGTAGAGGAATACAAAAGAGCAAAAGCACTTAGAAGAATAGAGGAAGAAGCAAGAAGAGAAAATCAAAATCAAAGAACACAAGAAAATGAGCAAGAAGTTAACAGCGATCAGGAAACTACTTTTGGATTTCCTATTTTAGATGCAAGAGAAATACTAGGAGAATAAATAAAAAGGAAAAATATTCCACGTTCTGTATTGCCTAATAACTTTGGAATGTCAACAAATGATCTTGATGCATTCATGTTCGATTTTGATATCTTGTGTAGAACCTATGGATATAATGAGGACACACACAAGCTTCGAATTTTTCCTGCTACTTTGAAAGCTACAACCTTGAAATGGTTCATGGGATTAGGAGAACATACAATTGCTTCTTGGGAGGATATGAAGAAATTTTTTCTTAAAAAGTATCAAGCTTATTTCAGGGCTAGAGACTCGAAAGAAGACATTTTCAGAATGACACAACAAGAAGACGAAATTTTGAAATAATATTTGGAAAGATTCCTTTAAAATTTATAGAAATCCAAACATCATTCTCTTAGTCCTGATACCATCCGCACTATTTTTCGTAAGGGTATTAGAGATGAGTATTTAGACATTATTAATGTAATGGGAAAAGGAGATATCTCCAATTTACCATTTGAAGAAATTGTTTAACTATGTCAGAAATACTCTAGGGGAAGAGCAAAGAGTGGGAAGAGAGATATTTCATCAAAAGCTTCCAAATCTGCAGAAAGTGCAGTAACAAGAGTGGAAATAGGAAGTCTGCTAGAAAATTTCAAAACAGATCTCTTAAGCACTTTGGGAACACAAGTAGATGTTTTGAAAACTAAGAAAAAGAAAGAAGAGCAAGAGGAAATCTTAGCAATTTTATGTCCAAATTGTAGAAAAAAACATCCACTCAGGGAATGTCCTTTGCAAGGTATACAAGTGTGTGGACTTTGCACAGAGAATCATGAAATAGAAAAATGTCCGAAATTAAAAGAATTGCAAGAAGAATAAGTGAAAGGAGTAGATTCTCTCTACTATATGGCACCAAGGAGACCTTGGCAACCAAATATGCCTCAACAATTCCATCAAAAAACCCCCCAAAATTTTCATATTCCTCAAAATACATGGAATACACCAATTCCGTGGTAGGCTTGGCCACCACAACAATATCAAAACCAACCTGCACTAGGTTGGAGGGGATATGGTTATGAAAACCAACCACCACATCATATGTATCCCCAACAATATCAATATCAACAACCATACCCTCCACAACCATTTCCTCAATATCAAAAATTCCAACAACAACAACCAATTCCATATCCATATCAAAATCCACCAATGCTAACTCAACCACAAAAAATTCAGTTGCCCACTAACCAACCACCTCCTAGACCAACACAATTGCCAGCTCAACCAGTATTTAATCCAAGTAACAAGGTGGATAGACCAGCATATCATGTGGAAGAAGCAACATATTATCCTACTTATTCAATTATTCCCTTACAAGATGTCCACCTAAGGTCTGGGTAGGTGTTACAAAAAGATTCTCCTCCGATAATTGAAGAAGAAATTGAACAAGGAGAACAAATTCAACAATCTAAACCAGAAAAGAAAATTCAAAAAGGTAAATCTATTATGACACAAACTCCAACATATCCACAGAGATTGATACAATAGAATATTCCAATATCTCTGCCTGAATTTAATATTTTGGATGAATTGAAAAACACATATGTTAAAATTCCTTTTTTGTAGGCAATTAAATACATTCTGATATATGCAAAAACAATAAGGGAGTTATGCATTAAGAAATCTGGCAGAAGAAAGAATGATCCACCAACAATCCAGGTACTTGGAAGTTTAGCTAGTCTCCTGTCCACAAACACAACCATTGAAAAATATGTTGATCTAGGAATTCCTAAGGTTACCATTTCGATTAACAAATTTTCAATGCCAAATAATTTAATAGACTTGGGAGAAACTATCAATGTTATGACTATAGAGACTATGAAACATTTGAATTTGAACAACATTAGAACTAATACTATAGTTTTAGAACTTGCAGATAGATCTAAAGCTATCCTAGAAGGTATATTGGAAGATATCATTGTCTCACTGGATTCATGGGAGTATCCTATAGACTTCTTGATTTTGCAGCCAAAAACAAATTTGGGAGGGAATCCCTTAATTTTAGGCAGACCATGGTTAGCCATTGCAAATGCTTACATTGGATGCAGGCCAGGAAGCATGATTATTGCACATGGAGATGAAAGAAATCATGTTACATTATATCCTCCCGCTCAATCTCCTTCTTTATTATCATGGCTTGATGGAGAGGAACCACAAGAAATTCAATCTATTCTTAGTATTAGTCAAGTTTATAATTTTAGGGAGGAGGAAGAAAATGAGGACTTATTAGATCTATTCATCTCAGAACCAAATATTTCAGAGCAGCTTAGAGTAACTCAATATGAAGCTGCTAGTTATCTTTTAAATGAATGTTTTCAGGAAAATCGTACTATACAGTCATTGCAAAATACATTTGAAAGAATTATTACTGTAAATTAAATTACCAATTCAAATAGTAAAACCATTGAAATCAGTCCTAAGAGACATTTGAATATTGGTAATAACTTAAAATCATCACAAGAGGAAAAACTAATAACATTTTTGCAAAAATATTCAAAATCTTTTGCCTGGAAATACAAAGACATGTCGAGAATTCATCAAAAAAAATGCATCGATCACATTTACACTGATAATCAAATAAAACTTGTAAGGCAACCATAAAGACGGATGAACCCCATAATAAAGGAAATAGTGAAAGAAGAATTACAAAAACTATTACAAGTCGGATTTATCTATCCTATTTCATATAGTCAATGGGTTTCACCCTTAGTTTTAGTACCTAAGAAAAATGGGAAATGGAGAATTTGTGTGGATTACAGATAACTGAACAAAGCTACATTAAAGGACCACTTTCCTTTACCATTTATCAAACAAGCGTTAGATTCACTAGCTGGAAAGAAATTCTTTTCATTTCTTGATGGATTTAGCGGATATAATCAAATAAAGATAGCATTAGAAGATCAAGATAAAACAACATTCACATGCCCATGGGGAATATATGCATACAATGTATTACCCTTTGATTTATGTAATGCACCTGCTACTTTTCAGAGACTAGTTCTTGCGATCTTTGCTCATTTGATTCATGAGTGTGTGGAAGTTTACATGGATGATTTCACTGTGTATTGTACAACATATGATGATTGTTTACAAAATCTTGAAAAATTGTTAAAAATATGCATAGAGACAAATCTATCACTCAGTAATGAAAAATGTTTTATGATGTTAACTGAGGGGATAGTGTTGGGACACCATATTTATTCTTCAGGGATTAAGGTGGACCCGACAAAAATTCAGGTCATTGTGAATTTAACACCACCCACAACACAAAAAGAAGTTAGAATTTTCTTGGGTTATGTAGATTACTATAAGATATTTATTGAAAATTTCAGTTAAATAGCTTTTCCATTATTCAAGCTACTTACGAAATATGTGAAATTCCAATGGAAAAATAATTGTCAGAATGCATTTGAAAAATTAAAAGAAAATTTGTCAATTGCACCCATTCTTCGAGGACCTAATTGGTATTTGCCATTTCACATTTCAACTGATGCATTTGATACAACTTTAGGAGCATCACTTGGACAAAAGGAGAATCAGTTTAATTATGCCATATATTTCATTAGCAAAAACTTAACACCGGCATAATTGAACTACGCTGTTACCGAGAAAGAGATGTTAGATGTAGTACATGTAGTTAATAATTTTGACATTATATAATAGGTTATCAAATTTATATCCACACAGAACATTCCGCCATAAAAATATTTAATGAATAAATAAATCACAAATGGCAGAATAACTAGATGGATGTTATTAAAGAAAGAATTTAACGTCACTATACAAGATCGACCAGGAAAAGATAACCAAGTTGCAAACTTTTTGTCAAGATTACATTCACCTGGTGATCCAAATCCAGTATTAGATAATTTTCCAAATGAACATCTATTTTCTATAAATGTCAAAACTCCATGGTTTGCAGATATAGCTAATTATTTATCATCTGGAATCCTACCATCTCATTACACAAACAAGAAGAAAAGAAGAATAATTAGAGAAAGTGCTAGATATAGTTGGGTCAGTGGAGATCTATTTTATACTAGTGTTGATGTGATGATTAGAAAATGTGTTAGAGAAGATGAGATTATTGAAATTTTGAAAGCATGTCATGATGAACCATGTGGTGGTCATTTTGCAGATAATAGAACAACATACAAAGTGCTAAAACTTGGCTACTACTGGCCATCCATCTTCAAAGTGTAGAAATTTATTAATACTGATGTATTACCGGATTCTCCCGATCTAACAATATTTATCTTCTTTATAAATACAAAATCCTTCCACTGTTAAACTTGCGGAAATTTAAAACTGAATTGCAAACACATGTGAATAAATTCAATCGCACATAACACAATTGTTTAATGGGAAAGCTTAAAGCTGAAAACCCCAACTATCATATATTATGTTTATCAATGGAATCATTTAATAATCTCATACAAAGCTTAGTACATCAAGCTCTTAGTACAATCAACAATCATTACACATTTTCATGCAGAAATTTGCATCTCCATGCCCCAATTTCTTGCCCCCTGACAGCCTGCCTCCACTGCGCAATCCCTGTTGAAGAATAACCCTCAATGAATTCGAATTGGCCTTGCCTTGACTGCGCAATCCTCATTGGAAACTCCAATGTGTGTCAGATGCATTGAATGCATCACTATAGTCACAATGGATAGTCCATCTCACCCTTTCACCTATCTCTCCACTGGGTCTCCATTGGAACTGACATGCACTGTAGTTAACTGTTGTATTTGTTCAGCTGTTAGTGAGTTATTAGTTGTGAATTAATTAACTAATTAATTCACTAAAATCTCACTAGTGTATCTTTCAGTTAGACTAGATACAACTAGCTCAACTGAGTTTAACTCCATTAACTGAGTTAAACTAAATAACAACTCCCGTAACTACTCTTCCAACTATGTCATAACTTTTCCACTTTAGTTCTAACTGATTCCTCCATGCATAAGTCACCAATAACCCTGAGAATTGCGTAATTCCTTCAGCCCACTGATTTTCCAAATCTGTTAAATGAAATAAAGTGCTCCAAGAGAATAAGTTGATGTTTATTGTCGGATTATTATTAAGGGTTAATAATAATCGACATGCACCTATTTTTAGATTGACGATCTATAAATAGACTTTGCCCAATATTCTAAAAATAGAATCTCATCTATTTTTCACATTTTACCAACCATCTAAAAATAGTATCCTGCAACATATAGAATATGTTCACCATGTCTAAAAATAGACATACACCTAAAAATAGCCTGTTGGCCCTACTTAGTGAAGGTGCTTACTTTTCACTAAGCTCATCATATTGTTGAATCTCAACACTCCCTATCAACAAGATAGGGATTATCCTTCACCCTGATCCTGCCTCTATGGTATTCGAATTTTCTCTTGCCGAGCGCGTTCATCAGAATATTTGCATCCTGATCTTCCGTAGGAATGTACTGAAGGAACATGATCTTTCGTTGCACACAATCTCTGATATGATGATACTGGATATCAATATGTTTAGATCTATCATGAAACACATGATTAATCAAGATTTTAATGCAACTTTGATTATCACAATGTATCATTTTAGGATCTAAATGTGAACCGAACAAACCAGCTAGGATCTTCCTCATCCAGATAGCCTCACATGCAGCTTGACTTGTTGCCATGTATTCTGATTCCGCTAAAATGAGTGCCATGGATATTTGTTTCCTACTATACCAAGAAAATACTATAGATCCGATACTGAAAATCCCTCCTGATGTGCTCTTTCTGTTCGTTGGGCTGCTTTTAACTCAATAACATCTTAATCAGCAGTGGTAGTGTTTGCAGGAACTTACCTCTAAATCCTTTAAAGAACCTTCACTTTGCTTCTGAATATGACACAAACTGATCAACTGCAAATTCTGTCACAAATCCTCCCAAAATACTGTCAGCCCAGTGGTCTACAGTCATGGTAATCTTGTTATCAGTCTTTTCCAATTGTTGGATCAATTCGAGGGTCCACTGTGTGACCTAGTCGTCTTTCCAACAAGTCTGGAACTCCACCAATCATGCGAATCACTGTTGTAATTCATGCGTGAAGGATACGAAGAAGATTTCGTGCACCTTTGTAAAAATATACTTGTTTTTCCACTCTTCAGCCGATAGCTTCTTACTTCTATTCTCTTTTAGGGAAAAATCCTGAATCTTCTTTTCGAACCAGTCCTCAAGCTCAGGCTTCAATGGCTGCTAGTGACCTCATGGCATTACTCGATCTCTCTCTCAAAATGCTCCCAATCCCAGCAATGGAACCATTTGTTGGCTCTAAGGGCCTTGACCCAGCTTCAGTTTTAAGGTTTTCCAACAAACCCCTGTACTACTGGCCCTTTCGGCAATGGCCTACTTGCGCAGGTCAAGGTCTCACCCGATGTAGTATGGTAGGGTGCTAGAACCAATTTTTCGCACCCTAAGAGAGAGAAATTTAATTGAAGTGGGTCCTTTCATATGAAACAGATCTACGCAGGGGAAGTCCTAATACAGAAACCCTTAACAGTATATCCAATATCATAAATCATCAGATAACATATAACCAGGGCAGAACACTTAAACTAGATCTACGCATTCATAATATCACATCGATGTGTGCATCAGTATATCATCAGTATTCAAAGAGAAAACACAATCTTAGAACATAATCACAGCCTTCTCATTCATTCATATCTAGATCCAACTTACAAACTCTATTTACCAACCAGCGAGGTCCGCACACAACAGGACTTAGGGTCTTCGTCCACACAGCCAGCAGGAGCCCTTACCTAGAAAATCAACACAAAATATCCACAAGTTTGTATCCGAGCTTAATCACCACTTAGACTCTCTCTAGACTCAATTTATCTATCTATTTATAATATATTATCTTGCGTTATTCTATGGTCTGCAAACCATGGTTTGCGGACTCCTGGTCTACCCATTTTGACCCTTTACAATTCATTGGGGGCTTTGACCCACCCCAAAGCCCTTGTGCTAGACTAAATATTACAAAATATTACAAAACTGAACCAAAAATGCGGTTAGGGGACCTCAAAACCTCAGGTTTCTATATATATATATATATCAATCGTAATGCCAACATGGGCACAAGAGCCATGGTCGGATAATACATTGTGTATTTAAAACATTTAAATTTCATTAGCGACTGAAGGAGGGGTCGACCTTTTAGATCCCAATGTTTAAGGGAGCTTGCTTGCCTAAGAGGCCATGAAACCAACCATACACATAATTTTTGAAGTTTGTAAGCCATCCATTAGCATACCTAAGCGAGAAAATTACTGGTAGAAAACTGATGAGATGTGATTGAAGGTGGTCAAGGGAGGACAATTCCCATTCCCCTAATGGTGGGAGGAGACAGACAAAAAAACCCTCAAAAACACAAAGAGAGGTGTTAGGAATAAGATATGAGCACACAATTAAAGAGAACCTGATATCTATAATTTTTTAGTGGGTTCTCTGGCACACTTGTTAGTTTTTGTGGATGTCTCTCTCTCTAGCTAGGTTAGCTCTCTTTCAAAGGAGAACAAAGTGCACTCATTTCTTATCATTAGAACATGTGGAGTTTTTGGGAAATGACAGTAGAAGAAGAAGTGATGTTTGAGTTGCTATGTAGAGCCTTGTGTAAGAGTTAAACCCATATGAATTATGTGAGGCCACTAAAACTTGTTTTCAAGGCCTATGTGGTTAGTGGGAGGCTCAATGGATGATTGAGTCACTATGGTGCTTGTTTTATAGTTGATAAAAAAAGTAGATAGGGAATTCTGGGTCACTATGGTGCTTATTGAGTAACTGATAAACAACCTGGATAGTTGACATCAAACCCATGTTGTGCTTGCTATGAAAAAGATATATGATAAACCACCTGGATAGAGGATTCCAACTCTTGAGACTGAACAATACCCAATCTTAACCTAGGGTGAATCCCGATGAATGAATTCAGACAAAAGAATGGGTCATTTTGGTGGTTATTATTAGGAAACAACTAATAAACCACCATATTGTTTTCTATAGGTACAACTAATAAGCCACCTTTTTGGTTTCTATTATAGGGAAGTTGATAAACCACTTAGACAGTGAAATTTGTACTCTAAGTATAAAACCAAGCCTTTGGTGTGAATTCCCTAAGCAAACATATGCTCAAACATTTGATTGGGCTTAGGGATGGCCAATTGCAAGAAATATAATGTGTAGTTTTAATATGGTTGGGTGGAGAGTGGAAGTCCCTCCTTCAGTTTCCAACCAGTTTAAAACATACAAATAAGTATATTACATTTTCATATGTACAATGTTATGCCTACGACTGGTATGATATCTTGCATGTTTATGATTTCTAATGTGTTAGGATCGTGTTTCTCAATGCTTTGTTCACGATTGATATCAAAAAATTTATGCTTATACTCAATTAATTGATAATCATAGTTTTTTGAATAACTTGAACCAATTTGTAGGAGGTCAGTAAGGTTGGATTGATTGGTAACATTTCTCTTTGTGCAACATTGAAAAACTATGTAAATTTGGTGTTTGGGGCTTTCCTTTTTTTGCCTTAGAAACCAATAAATTTAGTGTTATGGTCACCTATTCCTATTACTAGTCATTACTTAGCATTTTTAGGTTCAATTCCTCATGCCATTGGGCCATAAGACTCAAATATTTTTGGGTTCGGTAGTCACCACTTTATTTAGTAAAAATATGAGTTCTGACGCTTCCATCATTTATTGAATTGGTGTGGTAGGTGGACGCAACACACATCTTAATATACACAAATCGTGACACTGAGATATAGATGGAGGAATCCCATTCCATCATAACTATGACATGTGGACCCCATCAAGCCATTGGACCTTCAAATCAGTTTAATGGATAATTGTGTGGAGAGGCCTATGTTGATGGGCTAATACACGTATTTGGTTATCGACCATTCTCCAAAAAAAAAATGTGCACAAGGAGATACGTCAACCTTGAGACATAACCTTGATGCCGAGATGATATGTTCCATGTGGTCCCAACACCGACCATTAACCTCAACCAAAGTCACATAAATGAAGCCACTAGAGACTAAAAGGCCCAACCCAACATGGCATAATCCTTGTGGATCTCGTTGGACTATCGGGACATTGGGTTACCAGTCCTTCAGAAGAGTTAAGTGGATAGGTAGTGAGGTAAATAAACCCAACCTGACATGATGTAAGCTTGGTGGACCCTAGTAGGATGTCAGGTCATTAGGTCATTGAGAAATCTAAAGAGCTCATTGGAAAGACTTGTTGATGAGTCGATTTTGATGGGTAAATATCGACCTTAAACCATCAGTCATTTCACATAAAAATGTTTTACTATGGCAAGAAACATAATTCATGATGGCTTGGGCACCTTGTGGATCCTACTTGGTGGTGTCGTGGCACCACATGTGTCAGGCAAGGCCACATGGGTGCCACGTAGATCCCTTTAGATGATGTGGCATATTTAACGGGCTAAATTTATAAGGGGAATAACTTTCTACTTAGGATTTGGATTAAGATAAAACTTCTATCGCCAAAAATATCTTAATGAGCTAAACGTAATGGTGGCATTGTATTTAGGATTCAAATAGTTTAGGAAAGGATGTTGTTGTAATCCTATATTCATAATAGACCTTGGAGATTAGGTCACGAAAGTAACACTCCCTCATCCTAAAATGACTATGAGGGGATGGGAGGTGTTATAGGTTGGTATCATAGCCAAGGTTCAACACTAGACCTAAAAGGGCTCAAGCACACAAAATATAATTTAATTTTATATGGATGAGTAAATTAAATTTTTATATGATTGTTAATTTAAACTTGTAATCGATGTGATTGATGACCAAGATAGAATTCTAATTTGTCCTTTTGTTTTCTGGAAGTATGTAACTGAAATTGGTTTTGGTTGTGTGAATAAATTTAGGTAAGCATGCTTGGTGCTAACATGCCAAAGCTATGGTTAACATGTTTTTCTAGGTTTAGATGATAGTTGTGTGTGTGTGTGACAACACATAAGAATACATAATCTACATCAAAAAATAGATGAATGAGCAGTAAAATGGTATTGTACAACATGGATAGAACCTAACCTAACAAGGAAGAAGATTTAGTTGGAAATAGGTCAGAAGAAAAATCACTTGATTAGATGGATAGCCTGAGAAGCTTGAGATTTTAGTTTAGGAGATTTAAGGATGACAACCAAAAGATTTGTATACCTCTAGAGAGACAAGCAAAGGTGAATGTAGTGATATTTCAGAGCTTGTCGAATTTGAAAATACAAAGGAAAAATGAAATTGGTTCCATTTATCTTGACGGGTATAAATCCAAACAAATTCCATCAAAAATCCAGAAGCATGGATTGGAACCAATAAGGAAGAATATAGTAAGTCCAAGAATAGGCGCAGGCATATAAGTTGTAACATCCTTGGTTAAAAACCCATGTAATAAAAGTTAATAAAGGAAAAATAATAACCAAGGTCATGGGACACGTATTCCATGTTGAATGGTGGGAAAAACATCGTAGTGTGGGTGTTCATTTGAATTATTATGGCTAAGGGAAATTGGCAAAGGCAATGAAAAACGCTTTGGAAAGGAAAAATGACATTTTTGGCAATTTATTTATGAAAATAATGAAAATTAGGACAAAAGGAAGGCGAAAGGTCACAAGTTGCATGTGAGGAGGAAAATGAAGGAAAATAATGGAAAATTGAAGAAATTAGAGACCATTAATAAAAAGGACTTTGAGGATCAGTTGGTATCTTTTTTCAGTTGAGTTTTTCAGATCCCTCTCAATTATCTCTCTCTCTCTCACTCTTGGACACTTAGAGTTTTCTTGGAGAACTTTAACATTGTATCAATGAAAGGAAAGGAAGGACCAAGAAGGAAAATGGAAGGAAATATCAATCAAAGAAGAGCAATATCAAACAACTACAACGAGATTACTTGCAGGTATTGATTTGCATGTATGATTTCCTAGCTAGATTTGACATGCATGGTACATGCATATGTGGTTTTGGTTCTATTGTTGTCATTGGCATGGGTTTTTCCAGGTGTGAAAATGTTCTTCATCCTTGCCTTTCCATTTCTGGATAGGCATGGTGTGGTGGTTTCTCTTGTATTTGGTTGAGCTGGTTTCTAGATGGACTCGAAGCTGAGTGGGGTGGTATCAGAATTATTCCCAAGGCCTAGGAATCTTGGGATGGGATACATGGTAAAGATTGATTTTGAACAATATAAAGCTTGAGTGGAGTCCTCGTAGGCCTAGGAATCCCTTGACCGATAATGGCAAGTTACACAGTAAATTCGAGATGTTGAGATGGAAAAATTCCTCATGATTTAGGTGGAGAGATACAGAGGCATCCATGCTTGCTTAAGGACTAGTGATCCAGTGGGGATTGCGGTAAATCCTAGTTGTATTGATGAGGTTTCGGCCCTAGTGATCTAGTGGGGATTGCGGTAAAGCCTGAGGAAGCCCTAATTTTTTTTGTTGTAAGTCCCACATTCATGCTTGGAATATGGCACAGGGGTGATTGGCTGAAAGAAATATTTGGTTCAGCCAATCTATGTTCAGGTGGTTTGTGGAACTCCCAGACCTAGTTGGATCTTGCATTCATTAATAAGAGATTCTTCTCCTTGGTATTTCATGTGTAAATTTATGGGTTTATATGTGGATTTTATGGTTGGTATTTCCTTTTTATTTCTTTTGGTTATATCTTGGTTATGAGTAAGTTTTATGAGAGACTTGATGTGTGGTCCTCATCATGTTTTGATTAGAAAATGAATGTACAATGAATATATTTCCTAATAGATAATAATGCAGATATTTTGATATGGAAACACTGCTTCTTTATGAATCTCAGATAAGTATGAGACTCTTATGCTTAGATCTGTTGTTATGAACTATAGATTACATATTTGTGACATGTTTAACGAAATTCCTGTCATGGCTAGTAGGGATAAGATCAATTTCTTGAATCAATTTTTTTATTAGTAGAAATATTTCAATGTTATTATTCATTTCTAGAAGTTTCATGAATTTTTGGGTAGTCGATTGAGACCTAGCCCTGAAAAAGTGGCTTAGAATACGGGGTCACTAGCACATAACTACCTAGAACAGTCCATAGTCACTGGCATGCCTTGTTGTGGGAGCAACTGAAAGACCTCATTCGCATGCATGGCTTGTCATGAGAGTGGCTGGGGGTCCAAATTATTAAAATGTCAAGTTATCTCGGGGGTTGGTCACCTGGAAGGGTTGGTTGGCTCATGAAGGTTTTGTAGCATGCGTGGAAGGTCATACTGGTTTGGTATTATCGATTCCATTTCCTAAATTGTACATGGGGAGTTGAATCATATCATAGTAGCCTCTCGTCATATTTTCGCCCCATCGGACCGGTTAACTTGGGTTAACTTCGGTAAATGTGGGAGGAGGGTGTTACAAAGTGGTAACAGAGCATGGTTCACCCCTTGGACTATATGGGAAGTGTGTTGGTCATGCATACATGTCAGTTTCATATGTGTTCTTTATGCTTGTGGTCTATGTGTTTGTTGCATATGCATGGTGGTGATCATGGTTGTAGTTGTGTCGCCATGTGAAAGTTAATGGTGTTTATGTTGGATGTGTTTATCATGAGTATATGTCGGTTATGCATTGGTTATGCATGTTGGTGTTTTTATGTTTTTATGCATACATTGACATGGTGATAGTCGTCGTGCATGAGGTCATGGTATGTGGTCAGTATGGTCATGGATTGATAACCAAATAATGGTTGAAATGATGTTTATATACTATTATGATTATGTTTATGCATGTATCGTGCTATTCCGATTGATATTTCAGACAATATATCCCTCCCTAAACTATATTGAGGTATGTTGGCTATGTTTATTTTTTGGTTTTAGCTGACATGGTATACTTGCAGGAATAATATCAAATATGACTAGCAAGATGGTAGAATAGAGTTCATGAGACTCTCCCTATGGATCAGATGAGAAACATGGTGTTTGCAATTATTTTGACTTAGTAGACACATTGAGAAGTCTGAAGACAGAGATAAGGAGTTGTATGGAAGATAATGATATAATCATTCAGGCATAGGAGAAACAAGCAAAAGTTAATGCATTAATCCTTTAGAGTTTTTCAGAATTGTAGAGACAAGGATCACTTCGGATCAGCCATGGGAAGGAGGATATGACTAACATGGCATATGGCAGTAGATCTCATGGTGGGAACAGCTTGGATAGAGATGACATGATCACAGATGGCAAGCTCTTGGATACTCTAGGTAGGAGAGGTGATGGACACGGTTTCTATTCTAGTTCTAGTTCTGATAGGAATTATGATCATCATATTTATCATCCTTATAGGAGGGGTGAAATGGGATATTTTCTAGATGAGTTTAAGAAATCCAAGCCACCTACCTTTGATGGATATTTGAAGAATGTCGAGGATGCAGAGGCATGGTTACTTGGGATGAAGAATTTCTTTAAGGTGCATGATTACACAGAGAATATGAAGGTCAGAATAACTATCTTCAGCCTCAAGGGGAAAGAAGAAATTCGACGGGAAGATGTGAAATAAGTTAGAGACATCAGGACAAAAGAGTTGAGTTGGCATGAATTCAAGACACTTTTCAGAAAGTAGTATTTTTCATAGAGGTACTATGGTAGAAAAGGCAAGTAATTATATGAACTAAAGATGAGATCGATGATGGATGAGGAGTATATGACCAAGTTCTTGGATTTATTGAGGTCTGTACCATATATTAAAGACGAGAAAGGAAAAGTTCATATTTTTTTTAGGGGATTTCCATTAGCATTTAGAGATCAGATGGAGTATGATGAGAGTCAGTCACTTGAAAAATTCATTGGGAAATTAAGCATTGTTATGAGAAATCAAAGCGTAATATAGAATCTCAGCAAGGATGGAAAGGAAAATATAAAGGTAAAGGTAAATGGTAGTCGAAAAGAATAAGGCCCCAAGATGCAGGTGAGAAAGAGAAGGTTGTTACTTACAAGAATTTCAACATAGTTAGATAAGGACATGGGTCACAACCTAGAGGGTAGTATAATAGAGGTGATGGTATGGGACCGTTGCAGTATTAGATGTGTGGGAAGGAGCATCTCAAGAGATATTGTCCATAGTATCATGGTGGTAGGCCTCATATTTATAGTGCATAGGAAGCGAAGACTGTTGGGGATGTTCAGTAGAGCATTCCTTGGATCTATGCAACATTGGATAATAGGCAGAAAGATCACCAGGCATCTACCATTGAGATGGATGGTGAGCTTTGTGATCAAGTAGTTTCTATTTTGATTGAACCTGAATCTAATTATAGTTATGTTACCCCTAACTTGTTGGATAAGTGTGGTTTAAATAGAGAGGTGCATGCAAAATATTGGTTAGTGTAGTTGGCTACAGGTACAAAGAAGACATTTCATCATTTGGTAAGTGCTTGTGCATTCGAGTTGAATGGTATGCCTACATAAGCACATTTGAATGTATTACCATTAGGATCATATAGTATGATTTTGGGTATGGATTTGTTATATCTTCACAGGAATAAGGTGGATTGTTATGACAAATTTATTGTGTGTTTGGATGACAATGGATAACATGGGATTTTGCAGGGTAAGAAGAAAAAAATGTCAATTAGAATGGTCACAATTATACAGGCAAAGCACAGTCACAGAAAAGGGTGTATGTTATTTGCAGTGAACATTTCTAGTGATAGTTGCAAGGTGATGAGGATGAATATATTTTAAGTAGGTACTCAATCTTATATAATTTTGAGGATGTGTTTCAACAGATATTTTAGATTTTCTACCTCACAAAGAAGTGTAATTTTCTATTCACTTTGTACCAGGGGCAACACCAAGATCGAAGGTACACCGTATAGGATGAGCACTCCATAGTTAGTAGAGTTGAAGTTGTAATTGAACGAAATGCAGTTGAACGAAATGCTTAACAAGGGATACATTAGCCAAGTGTATCATCATGGGGTAATCGGTGTTGTTTTTAAGAATAATGATATACTCTTAGGCTATCCATCGACATATGTGTCGAATAAGGTCACCATCATGAACAAATATATGTTGTCAAGGATTGATGACTTGCTCGATCGCTTAAAGGGATTAGTAGTCTTCTTTAAAGATTGATCTCGAGATCGTGATATCACTGTGCACACATCAAGGAAGAGTATGTTTACAAGACAACTTTCTGGACCTTGTATGGGCATTATGAGTTTGTTGTTGTTCCATTTGGTTTAACTAATGATCCAACTACCTTTATGTGCTTAATGAATAGTGTGTTGCATCTGTATCTAGACAAGTTTTTTATTGTATTAATTGATGACATCTTGATATATTCTAAGAATGAGGAAGAGGATTGTTGTGCCTCAATCTAGTCTCCTAAACTGAGTTCATTTAATTGTCAACCAGGATTTGTAAACTACTGAAGTGAAATGTACCATATGTACCTAGGTGCTTGTTTCCTAGTGCGTTGTATGTAGTGTTTTGTGATGTTTTGGTCTTTTATGTTGATTTATGATGTTTTTGGTCTTTTGAAGTTTTATGTTTACAATGAAAATGCCTAAAAAAACTAATGAAAAGAGAGTGGTAGTCAAAAACACAGTTGAGCCTAATGTATGGAATGGCAAATGTAATAAAAAACATTGAAACAACATCTAAACTATGACTGAATAGAAACAAGAGCTTGATGATGACTTTTTAAACAAATGACACAAACTAGACTTTGAGAAATGATCACTTAAATATGAAAATTTTCTAACTAGACAATCAGACACTAATCATGATGCAACATTCTATTCTAAACTCATCTATTCATGACTAATTTCTAGTTCTATTCTGCAATTTCAATTGAAGGTCAGAGTCTATTCTTCAAGATTTATTGGTTTCTTTTCAGGGTAGTTCTGTTGAGGAAAAGCTCTGTTTATAGTGAGGAATTTGCAGAGATATTTCAGACCTTGTAATGATGTTATCTTCTGTTCCTAAAGTTATGGATCACCGATAGTTTTCAGAACAAAAAGATATTTGTAAATAATGAAGGCTGTCTTAGGAATCCTATCAACTAAAATGATCTACTGTGCAAAGGGTGACAGTGTGACTATGAGATATGAATGCAATGAATTGATTTAAACATGAGCTTAAGATGCTTCTAAACTAGAACAATGTTAAACCATAAGCCATCATCAAACTTTGAAATGAAGTAGCCGGACATGAATTAAATGCAAAATGAAACTCCGGAGCATTCTAATTAACATGCACTATTTTAGGAAGTTACACAATCGATTTGTTCATCATGAGGGATATTTTGGAAGAGTTCCTTCTTGTGGAAGGGTAGAACAATTTTGACTGTGGACTTGTATGCAATTGAAAGCAAATGAACTGAAAGAAAATGAAACTAAGTTGTCACATCACAGTCATATCTTGAACTTCTTAAGGATGTCTTGGAAGAATTTATTCTTGTGGAAGAGTGATTAGGACAAGTGCAACTATGATAGTGAAGACTAAAAACTACAACTAATTCCTATGACACTATAGCTATTCATCATTCATTGTTAAGATTTATTGGAAGAATGTCTTCTTGTGAAAGAACTATGATGAATATAACTACAGTCTCTAGTTAAAAACATATATAACTCCTATCCTACAGTACCATAGTCATTAAACATTCATTGTTTTGATTTATTGGCAAAGTGTCTTCTTGTGGAAGAACTGGAACGAATTATGGCTACAGTAGCTAGCTAAAACAAATACAAATCCTATCCTACAGTACCATAGTCATTAAACATTCATTGTTTTGATTTATTGGCAAAGTGTCTTCTTGTGGAAGAACTGGAACGAATTATGGCTACAGTAGCTAGCTAAAACAAATACAAATCCTATCCTACAGTACCATAGTCATTAAACATTCATCGTTTTGATTTATTGGCAAAGTGTCTTCTTGTGGAAGAACTGGAACGAATTATGGCTACAGTAGCTAGCTAAAACAAATACAAATCTAACTGATATCCTACAATACCATAGTCATCAATCATTCATCATTTTGATCTGTTGGAAGAATGTCTTCTTATGGAAGAACTGGAACGAATACGACCACAGTATATAAAACACAGCAACTACTAATTCAATATGCAAAACGTAAAGACAGCTAGGAAAAACTTATCTAGTTTACGCTAAGGAAATCCGTTCAAGGGGCAGGGGCCCTCTACCACTTGACGACATTCAACTTCACAATTAAATCACGCCTTCAAGATAATTTTGTCTGCTCCATTAACAATGCAATAGTCTGAACATAATGCTCTGTGTCTTAAAAGACGTAACACAGATTTTTACACCAAAATCTAGCAGCAAATCTACACAAAATTTCTAACTAAGCTCTCGGCCTATTCAAGAGTTTTTAAAGTAAATGCAAGTAACAATAATTACAATAATTTAGGAATGATGTCTTCCTAATCCAAATCATCTTAGGAGTCTTTAAGGTGGTTGCGTAAAAGAGAAAAGACACCTGGACTGTAACAGTCCTAGTAGGAGTCTTCTTTCACAAAATGTGTTCCCACGTGCATAACCGTACACAGACTTCATTTCCTCTTCCATGACGAGCAACACACCATGTAGGCACGACGTGGATCATGCCCATATGCATTTTTCCTCAAGAGGCCACCTGGAACATGCTCAAACATAAAGGTAGCTGCAGAATCGCCGGTTAGCTACAGAATGCCTGCATTCTGCAGCTAGTTCCGGTCAAAATGCTTAACAATGGCAACAATCACAAAATTCAACAAGTCAGTCATGTAAACCATTCTAGAAGCAATTTTAACTATTTTTATTGATCAATTGGGTTTAAAATGGAAATGGACAAGGGAAAAATGAGGTAAAATGAGGTGAAGGAAAGCACAAATTTGAGCTCAACAAGCATGTCTAACACTTACCAACAATATTAATGTCGTTGAGAGAGAAGTAGTTGTATTCTAAGCTCTATATATGCAAACTTTTCGTGACATAGGTAAATTACTTGGGACATGTGGTTCCATGGAAGGTATAGCAATGGATCTAGAAAAGATAAGGGATATCATGGAGTGGGTTTCTCCTAGGAATGTGGATGAGGTAAAACCATTTATGGGGTTAGAGGGTTATTACAGGAGATTCATCAGGAACTTCTCGAGGATTTCATATCTTATCACATTATTGCAAAGGAAAGGTAAGAAATTTGAAAGGAAAAAGGAATGTGCAACAAGTTTTGAACAATTGAAACAATTATTGACAAATTCTCCTGTGTTAAAGATTGTAGATCCAGACAGAGAATTTATGGTATGCACAAATGCTTTCAAAAGAGGACTTGGTGGATTTCTTATGCAGGAAGGACAGGTAGTGTGGTATGAGTCACAAAAACTTAATGAACATGAGCATAATTATCTGACACATGACCTTGAGTTGGAAACGATCATCCATGCATTGAATATGTGGAGGCATTATCTTCTTGGTAGGATATTTGTACTAATGAGTGATCATATGATTGAAAACAATTATTTGACCATCCAAATCTGAATTTTGTGAAAGCTATATGAAGTTACTACCATTAGTGAGTTTAATTTTGATATCAGTACATCAAGGGAGGCAGAACAGTAGCAGATAAGCCTAGCAGGAGGATACATGTAAATCATATTGTCTATTTTATTCAGGAAATTACATCATCCTTGAAATTTATTTTTTCTATGGTAGCCTTTGTATTAGATTTTCTTGAAATCATTCTAAACAAATAAAGAGTCCAACAGACACTCTCTTTTTAGATCAAGCTCTATCCAGTGCAGGAAATATGACCACGCAGAATTAGGGAAAATCATTTTGAATGCCTACAAATGTTTTTAATTTTCCCTTTTGCAAGGGAGTGATAGTACCAGATGTCCTTGTATGGGTACATGCAAGATGGTCAGCATGGGGTGATGTTGGGCCTCCATTTTGTCTTTTTTTTACTCGAAATCTCTCATGTTGTTGTTTTGTTAAATGATTATTGTTGTGAGTATTTGTTACTACTCTTATTTTAATAGGATTAAAACATAATTAATAGAGGTTTGTATGTTGTAGGTTTAAAATTTATTTGATCATGACTTTATGTAGGCTTTGGACCTGCATTTACTTGTCCGTACCATGCAACGGATTCCTGCACCATTTTATGTCTTCCTGCACTTTGAAGGATTCCTAGAATACACTCATGTTCCTGCACTAGAATCAAGGGATGTATATAATTCTTGTTTCAGTGTTACACCAATATTTCAAAGGGAGTGCTCTAGAATTCAATGCTAGAAACTGCATCTACTATTACACTTACAAGAATGCTCAGTAGGCATAGCTGCAACTTCTATTGGTTTTATGCACAATATTGTATTCTCAACCTAGTAATAGCAATGTTGGAGTTACAAGCTCTTTTATGCGGTCTCAGATGGCATTTGTTGACATGCCTCCTGATAATGAAGTTTTTGCAATACCAAAGGGCTACAATGCTCCAAAACGGGGTGATTATGAAAGGCATGCAGTTATTGTTTTTGGAGGTTACTACGATGTGGGAACAACGTAAAATTTGAATGGCCCATGTTGTTCACAGTGACATTGCTTTCTTTGGAAGCTTCTCATTATGAATACGAGTTATGTCAAGCAAACCAGATTAATTATACTCTCCAAGAAATTCGTTGGGGAACAAATTTCATAGTGAAGGCTCATTCATATCCTATGACGTTGTGGACCGAGGTGGGAAATGGAGACACTAATCATGCATGTTGGTAGCGACCATAATACATGGATACTCCTCGAACATTGAAACAGATCAATCCATATTCTCCTAGCACCGAGCCTACTATCGATTCTTTCGCAACTCTGTCGTCTACAACCATTGCTTTCAAAAAGTCTGATCCTTCTTACTCAAAAATATTACTTCAGTGTTCAAAATTTCTCTCTGAACTTGAAAACAAATACCGTGGGTCTTACCAAGAATCTTGCGCTTACTATTGTTCCTTTTCTCGTTTCCAAGATGAAATGTTGTGGACTGCTACTCGGCTTCATAAGGCAACACGGGATCAATCTTATTTGCAATTTGTGCTGGATAATCAAGGATCGAGTTCTACAGTCAATGAATTTGGTTGAGGGTGTCTACCATACCATGTTTTATTTTCGTAACATGAGAGTGGGCTTTACATAAGCATCTTGAATCATTGAATTCAAACACATTTATACAACTTCATGGTTCTAATGCTTCTAACGTGTACCTTTCCGGCATATGTGCATTCTGTTGTCTCATCCCCAACAACGTTGTCCTCAAGATGATATTGATATTCCAAAACCTCTAATAAAATTATTTCCTCCAAGTGATGCACCTGTGATCAGCTCGTCATCACGCAAAGAGGAAGAGAGCAATGAAATCGCACGTCCAAGAAAAGAGGAACGATTCACCAAAATCATTCCCTATTTCGACATTTAGTTGCCAAACCAATTTATCCCTAGCAAACTATTGAAGATCATAATATTCCCTCATATATTCCAACTGGCTGAATAAAAGCCCAAATTTTATTTCGATGCATATATAAGATATTGCCTGGAGCAACAATTAATTAATTAGTCGTTCAGTTAATCAGTCAATAGATACACATGCATAGGCATGCACAGGAACGAAAGGAATACACAGAAGGTAGGAGAAGTTGGTCCCCATGTAGCACCACGCAGTTATAACCAGTGGATCACTTCTCCTGTTTGTTGGAGTAAAATTTTTGCCTCGTGATGTAAAGACTGTGTTTTCAGGAATTAATTAAATCATTCATAGCCATGCTCTGTTTATTTATTTGTTGCATCTCATGGTTTTAATTTATGTGTGAACCAGGTTGTTAATAGTGGGTGTGAGCTGACTGGTTTAGCCGCCATACCAGCTTGACACCGCTCTGCATCCATTAGATCAAATATAATTTAAGATTATTATTTATTGTGTTAAGTTTATTTAATCTCCATCTTCAAATTGATGATATTTAATTTTCCAAAATGTTTTATTTTCCATTTTAAAATTAATTTTCTTTGCTGCAAATTGTTCCTGTACTTGAACTATTTCATTAATTTGATTTTTTTGTGTTAAGAATTATGCTTGCACTCTAGATATTTCTCGATATCAAATAAAGCTTGAGTCCCTCCAGATTCTCTGAATTCACAAGATTGGCTTATGATGCAACACTCTATTTTTATGAACTGTAATGTGCAACTTGCATCCCTTGAATTGATCTAGATCCATTTAATTTATATTTCATAATAGGAGATCAATTTAAATTTTATGGTTCTAAGGTCTTAACGTATTCATTCACTCGATGTTACAAAACCCCTGTAACACACAAGAAGCAACAATCACATATAATTTATGTTATTTAAAGTTGTGAATTTTTATACCGTTGAGGCAACATTAATAAAAAGGAAACTGCATTATGTTTGAAATGATAACGCTTATTTCCATTGTATTTCCCCTTCAAGCTTCTGAACAGTTTGCAAGGTTTATTTTCTAGGGACAAGGAAGGCGAGAGATTCATATTAAATCTGTTTCTTTATAAGTTTATTTATACACTAAATTTATTTGTTATGTTGTTGATGCTTTCAAGTTAATTTTACACAGAGGTAGATGCAGCAAAATTAATGCAGGCATAATGGTTTTGAATTTATTTTGAGTTTATTCCAGTATTTATAGTCTTTTGATGTTGTGTCGGCACTACTTGATTTCCAGTTCTGATTTCCCTTATATTTGCTCGCACTTAAAATTTCCTTTCACATTGTTAAATAGTACATGATTTCCTTTTATTTCCCGCATGATTTTAATTGTTTGGATTGGTGTTTCTCAAATTCTTTTTTAGTGCAGGATTTCATTTATTGTCAAGATTAATGTGCAATATAGACTAGAATTTGTTTTGCAGGTTGTCAGGGGCTCTCTCTGGCATTTCTAGTGCTGCTTCTCAAATTTCATGAACTATCTGGATTGACAATTAAATGTTGGTACATTTATAGACTGTATATTGCACCCAACATTTTGGCACCATTGCCGGGGAGGTGCTTAGGGGATTGACCTTGGTGACCTGTTCCATTTGGTTTTTTTTCCTTCACCTAGTTTCTCTTGCAATTTTATGTTCTTGAATTTATTTCTTTCCTACATTGTTACTTTAAGGTTTGTCATTTTATTTAATGTTATAAGAACCCCCCACCCTACACATATATATACACACTACTCATGTGCTAACAAATGTATTAGTGGGCTTGTTAAAAATAGGAAAAATGGTATTTTGAGGAATCATTCAATGAGGAGTTTTTATGCTGCTACAGAGAAATACAACTCATCCAATGAGGAATTAACAAGTGAAAAAATTAAATTTTTGATTGAACATAAAAATTATATTATTGAATATTTGATTTCGAAATTGGATGATTTGCAGGAAGAGTGGGAGAAGGATGAAAATCCACCGCTTATATTTTGCACCAACTGTAGAAAGAAATACTTCCTTGGAAAGTGTCCACTTAGTAGCATGAAAGTTTGCAAAATTTGTGAAGAGGATCATCCAATAGAACGTTGCTCATCACTACCAAGATTATCGCAGGCACTCAGGAAATCAAGTAAGGAATTGAATCGACTACCAGGTATAACTCAAAGCCCATTATCATTTGATACTTGGACTAATGCTTATTTTTCTGAGCAGGTTCGTCAACATGTGTATAATCATGTAGTTTCATGGCAAACTTTTGATCCTCCTCCAATTTAATATCCTACTTCATGGCTGCAATGGCCCTCTCCTTGGCTCTCATTCTTGAGCCAGATATCTCCATGGCCTTAAGAATCATTTGGATCCTTATCTCTAGGGAAATATCCCTTGAAAATTCAATCATATGAGCACCAAAAACAACCACAATTTATTTCCAATTCACCATTAAGTTATCCTCCTCCATGGTCCCAGCCACATGTGCAACCTTACCCTAATTCTAGTCCATACCCTAGTCCATACCCTTACCCTAGTCATAATCCAAACTCTAGTTGATACTCTCATCCATACCCTAAATCTAGTCCATACCCTAATCCATACCCTAGATATAAATCTAATCCATACCCTAGACCTAACCCTAGTCCTAATCCAAAACCTAGATCTAACACTAGTTCAAAGCCTAACCCCAATCCAATTCCAAATCATAGTCCAAGCCTTGACCAAAACCCTACCCAAAACCATCTTCTAAACCCTAATCTAAACCAACAGGTTGCATAGCAGTTTCAAACACCTATTCTTCCCGTTGATTCCCATGTTGAACAAAATGTTACACCTTCCATGTTGGGAAAGGGAATGAATTTGGAAACTTCCCTCATTACCGCAGAACATTCACCCCGGGAACATGTAATTCAAAGACAACCAGAGGAGCAATATTTCATTTGAAATTGTTCTGAAAATGTTGTTGAAACTCGAAACCCTAGAACCCCTCTCAACCATTCTTATCAATTTGAAAATCAAATATTTGAGCCTGAACTTGAGTGATTTATCTTTTATCTTTCACCAGATTCTTTGTGCCTCCAGGAGAGTGAATATCAAACTGCGGAAGACTTGCATCATTTAGAGAATCATAAATATGTGGATCTCATTGAATCTTGGTTTCAAAAAGTCATAAGCACACATTATTCCCTCATCATTCGATAGCTCTTGGTACCATATCAATTGAAGCGACTAGTTTCTCATGCTTTGGTATGTCTTGAAGTCTATTCTTTAAAACTAAGTGTGAGTAGAATCAACATTTTGTTACACACATGGCTACATTGGAAGTATGCCTACACTTAAAGGTGATCTTCCTCTCTTTCAATAGGGTAGGGTAACATAAGAGCAATAAATAAAGATGTAATCTGAAATAAAATTGTATAACAACACTCTTGAAATTGTGATTCCATAAAGTACAACTTTTGGAATTTCTATTATCATGCACTCTTATGGGTAGACTTGCCGAA
>CM076575.1:1023940805-1024004927 GCA_034641835.2 Pinus albicaulis | reverse complement strand
GTAGAAATTTGAATGACTGAGATATTATTCACCGAGATTATCCTGATCACACACTATTTTAGCTTCATGCATAATACAGAATCTCTTCTACCATTGATCATTACATGCGGAAATAAAATCAATTTCATGCATACATTAAAACCACAAACAATCACACATATGAACACAGTATTTAATGGGAAAGCTTAAAGCTGAAAACCCCAACTATCTGTATATTATATGTCATGGAGATCATGTGACAATCATAGTACAAAGCTCCTCACAAGCTCTCAGCACTACCTCAAATTGCTACACACTATCAAGCTAGATCTAGCAAAACACATGTCTTAACTCCGCCACTCGATAGCCACCTCTATTGCGTTATCACGTTATGGGATTGCTTCATTAACAGATAAACCACTCCGGCTTGAACTCGCGCAATCCTCATGGGATACTCCACTCATTCGTGTGTTGCAAATAGCAACAACATAGTCACAACTGATAGTTAACCTGCTCTTTCACCTATTTCTGCACTGGTCTCCACTGAAACTGTCCATGCACTGAAGTTAAATGATGCATTCTTTAGTTGATTAATGAGTTTATAATTAGTGAATTAATTAATAATTAATTCACACCACTCTCACTAATTGTATCAATTAGTTAAACCGAATACAAATAGCTCAACTATGTTTAGATTAGTTAAACTGAATACAACTCCACTAACTTCCTCAATCAACTCCACCAAACTCTGTCACATGAGTTCTAACTTAAGTATCCATGCAATAGCTCCACTTAACCCTCAGGAATAGCGTAATTCCTTCTGTCAGCTCCTGTGCCACATCTGTGCACTTAACTGAAGTGCCCCAAGAGAATAAGATAATGTTTATAGTCCAAATATTATTAAGAGCTAATAATATTCGACATATCTATTTTTAGACTGGCAATCTAAAAATAGATTCCGCCCAAGATGTCTAAAAATAGAAGTCCATCTATTTTTTCCGACTTGACCAACCATCCACAAATAGCATCCTGCAACTCATAGAACATGATCCATATGTCTAAAAATAGACATAGTCTAAAAATAGACTTTGCGCCAAAAATAGCTTGCGGGCCCACTTAGTGAAGGCGACTCTTTTCGCTAAGCTCATCATCTTGTTGCAATCTCAACACTCCCTCTCAAAAAGATATGGATTATCTGCAACCCCTATCCTACCCCTGTGGTATTAGAATTTTCTCCTGGTGAGCGCCTTCGTCAAGATATCAACATCCTGATCCTCCGTAGGGATGTATGAAAGTAACATGACCTTCCGCTGCACACAATCTCTGATATGATGATACCAGATGTCAATGTGTTTAGATCTATCATGAAATACTGGATTAACCAAGAGTTTGATGCAACTCTGATTATCACAATAAATCACAGTAGGCTCCAAGTGTGAACCGAACAACCCGACAAGGATCTTCCTCATCCATATAGCCTCGCATGCAGCCAAACTTGCTGCCATATACTCGGCCTCTGCTAAAATGAGTGCCACGGATCTCTGCTTCCTGCTGTACCAAGAAACTGATGTCGACCCGATACTGACAATCTCTCCAGATGTGCTCTTTCTGTCTGTTGGGCTCCCTGCCCAATCTGCATCCGTGAAGCCACATAGCTTCACCTCATCCGACTGTCTGTACCATAATCCATATCCCGATGTGCCTCTGAGATATGTGCCTCTGAGATATCTCAATACATGCTTTCTTGCCTTCCAGAAGAGCTTGGTTGGCTTAACCATAGCTTGTGAAAGCTGGTTAACAACATAGCATATGGCGGGTCGTGTATTGACCAGATACATAAGCGACCCCACCAACTGTCAATAAACAGTGGCATCCACTACCTCCGCTGAAGTAGCATCCTCCTTCCTCCAACCACCAGGAAGAGGAGTATCAACAGGCTTGCAGCCATACATGTTGAACTTCTCTGCAGATTTCCCTGCATACTTACCCCGAGAAACAAAACAGTCCACCACTACGCCGCCAAATTTCCAATCTCAAATGTGAAATAACAGAAGGAGGCCGAGTCCTTCATCTCAAACCTTTTTTGCAAGATCCTTCCGCATGAGAGCATCGACACTTCATCACTCCGTCAAAATAAAATCATTCACAGTTACAACCACCGTTTAACTTACCCTCCACCACAACCGGGTATAGGTTCGGATCCGCCCCTCACTTCGGGAGAATCCAAGTCCGGTGAAATAACCGTTTATCCGTGTGTACCACATGAGGTGCTTGTTTCAACCCATACAACGCTCTCTTGAGCCTCGCACATGCGACTGAGCCGTTGAAGATCTCGAAACCTTCGAGCCGAACTATGTACACCTCCTCCTCAATGACTCCGTTGAGGAACGCAGTCTTCACATCCATCTGATGAATGTGCCACCCCATTTGCGCTGAGAGAGCAAGAATCATCCGTATGGAAGAATACCTTGTGACAGGTGCAAAGGTCTCCTCATAATCGATCCCCTCTATCTGTGAAAAGCCTCGGGCAAAAAATCTTGCCTTGTACTTCTCCACACTCCCGTCAGCTGCCTGCTTCCGCACAGCAAGTCCGCATCTCGGGCCACCACGTTCCTCGGTCTCGGGACAATCTCCCATGCCTTGTTCTGACAATCGAATCATACTCTTCCACCATGGCATCTACCCATGCAAGATCCTCCACAGCTTCCTCGAAAGAGGATGGTTCTGTCATGAAACACTTGCTCATCAGAGCTATGTATCCAGTATATCAGTCAAGTGACTGTCTCTATCTATGCTATGATGTAGGAGCTCCTACATTCTACGCTGCATCAATATTTCGTCACTCATCTTTTGTAGTGCGCTTCCACCCTCTGATGGTTGGCGCTGCATGAGTGGTCTCTTCCACTCCATGAACTTCCTCTTGTGGCTGATCCACATCCTGAAGCTCATCCTTAGGAACTAATAGCTCCTCATGCAAGTGTGGCTCCCTCTCAAGCGAACACTTCATGGCTTTCTCCTCCTAGAATTTGATATCCCATCGCACAACAATCTTGCGACTGTCTGGAAAATACACACGATAGTTGTGGGGCGTATCAGTGTACCCCACAAATATCCTAACCTCTGCAGTCAGCTCCAGCTTCTTCCTGGCATCCTTCGTCACATGAATGTAAACAGGTGAACCAAAAATCCTCAAATGGGAAATATCAGGCCTCTTACCAGAAAACGCCTCCTCGGGTGTACTCATGCCAAGTATCTTGTGAGGACAACGGTTATGCACATATACTGCAGTATTGCATGCCTCCGCCCACAAGTGAATGGGTAGGCCCTGATCATGCAACATCGCCCGTGCAGCACCCACGATCGTTCTGTTCTTCCGCTCAGCAACCCCGTTCTGCTGTGGGTTATGAGGTGCTATGAGCTCTCTTAGAATTCCTTCTGCGCTGCGAAAGTCCTTGAATTCGCCAGAGATGAATTCACCACCATTGTCACTCCTTAGAGCCTTCACCTGCTTCCCCGATTCTTTCTCAACCAGTGCCTTGAACTCACATAACTTTGAGTATGTCTCGCTCTTCTTCTGCATGAAGAAGATGCAGCACTTACGAGAAAAATCATCAACAAATATCACATAATACCTGTGCTTTGCTGTCGAAGCTACTGAGAAAGGTCCACACACGTCTGTGTGAATTCTCTCAAGGATCGTTGTGGCATGACTATCCTTCTCGTGAAAGGTGGCTTTCACAAATTTTCCCAAGGTACATCCCTTGCACTGATCTGACTATGCAAGAGTACCCTTAGGAAGCCCAATAGAAATCTGCTGCAGTATCTTCAAAGCTCCATGGTGAAGGTGGCCCAATCTCCGGTGCCACAACTCACCATCATCCCTGCTCACCACTCCTTTTGCCTTGCCTGCCCTTGCTGCGCAGCCATCTACCTGCAATTGATAAAGGTTCTTAACTCAAACCTTTATCCTCCAGGTCTCACCAGTTGCCTTACTGTGCAGGAAAGCCTTTCCCTCGCTAAAGACAACATCATATCCCTTGTCTTCTAACATCGCCACAGAGATAAGATTCTTCTTCAATCCTGGAACAGGCATCACTTCCTTCAATTTGAAGGGTTTACTAGACTCCCTCTCAAAGGAAATGGTACCGATACCGGTCACACTGTATCTACCATCATCGCCCATATCGATGTGCACTCCAAGATCTTTCTCATCCAGATCAGTAAACAAATCTCGATCTCCTGTCATGTGAAAAGACGCACCACTGTCAAGAAACCACACTGATCCCATCATACTTGATACCAAGCATGCGATCAATGAAAAATCCAGCTCAAAATGTTAGGCTAAGGCCTCTCCAGCTGCAGTTCCAGCAGCCTGCTTATTTTTCTTCTTCTGTGGACAATTAGTGGCGTAATGTCCGTGTTGGTGACAGTGAAAGCACTTCACCTTGGACATGTCCTGCTTCTTGCCTTTCGCACCGGAATGAGAAGATTTCTTGCTCTTCCCCTTATTTTATTTGGAAGCCAAAGCACAATTCTCTTCATTAGAGTTCTTTGATGAAAATCTGTCCCTGGTACTTTGCCTTATCTCCTCTTGCACAAGATCCGACCAAAGTCGCTCCCATCCTGGCAGTTTCTCCCGACCATTGACAGAGTCCTGATAGGAGTGCCAACTCTTCGGAAGCCCAAGGAGAGCCAAGCTCACCAAGTCCTCGTCATCAACAGTAACCCCCACACTTCCTAGCTCATCCCTGCATTGGATGAACTTCGTGAGGTACTTGGGCATACTGTCGCCTTTCTCCATTTTTATGTTTCTGAGTTTATCCTTGAGCGCCAACTTCCTCTGGTCGCTCTTGCTTTGGAATAAGTCTGTCAAAGCTTTCCACATGAAGAATGGAGAAGCCTTACCATGAAGGCTGGACACTATGTGATCCTTCACACCTTCCAACAGAATCCTTCAACACTTTTCTGTCTTCTTTTGCCATGCGTCAAGTATGACAGCATCACTAGAAGTAGGCTTTGGAATTTCTGCATCTATGAACTCTTTCAACCCATTTTCATCCAGCACCACCTCCATCTTGTCCTTCCATGCAATATAATTCGAGCTACCCTCAAGGGCATACTCCAATCACAATCCGTTGAAAGACATCTCAACTTCGACACCAAGAAACACTACTGCAAATTCGAATTCCACCAGCACAAAACTCAACCGCTTCAATGTTTTGCAATTGCTCCAATGATCAATATTGCTCCGATACCATGTATAAATTTGAATAACTGAGATATTATTCACCGAGATTCTCCTGTTCACACACTATTTTAGCTTCATGCATAATACATAATCTCTTCTACCATTGATCATTACATGCGGAAATAAAATCAATTGCATGCATACATTAAAACCACAAACAATCACACATATGAAAACAGTATTTAATGGGAAAGATTAAAGCTGAAAACCCCAACTATATTTATATTATATGTCATGGATATCATGTAACAATCATAGTACAAAAGCTCCTCACAAGCTCTCATGCACACCCTCAATTGATACACACTATCAAGCTAGATCTAGCAAAACACATGCTCCAATCTTTTTCCACTTGATAGCCAGCCTCTATTGCGTTATCAATGCTATGGGATGGCTTCATTAAATAGATAAACTACCTGGCTTGAACTGCACAATCCTCATGGGCTACTCCACCTATCTGTGTGTTGCAAATAGCAACAATATAGTCACAACTGATAGTTAACCTGCTCTTTCACCTATTTCTGCACTGGTCTCCACTGAAATTGTCCATGCATTGAAGTTAACTGATGCATTCTTTAGTTGATTTATGAGTTTATAATTAGTGAATTAATTAATAATTAATTCACACCACTCTCACTAATTGTATCAATTATTTAAACTGAATACAAATAGCTCAATTATGTTTAGATTAGTTAAACTGAATACAACTCCACTAACTTCCTTAATCAACTCCACCAAACTCTATCACATGAGTTCTAACTGAAGTATCCATGCAATATATCCACTTAACCCTCAGAAATGACGTAATTCCTTCTGTCAGCTCCTGTGCCCCATCTGTGCACTTAACTGAAGTGCTCCAAGAGAATAAGATAATGTTTAGAGTCCAAATATTATTAAGAGCTAATAATATTCGACATATCTATTTTTAGACTGGCAATCTAAAAATAGATTCTGCCCAATATGTCTAAAAATAGAAATCCATCTATTTTTTCCGACTTGACCAACCATCCACAAATAGCATCCTGTAACTCATAGAACATGATCCATATGTCTAAAAATAGACTTTGCGCCAAAAATAGCCTGCGGGCCCACTTAGTGAAGGCGACTCTTTTCACTAAGCTCATCATCTTGTTGTAATCTCAACAAAATTTAAGCATTGTTATGAGAAATCAAAGCGTAATATAGAATCTCAGCAAGGATGGAAAGGAAAATATAAAGGTAAAGGTAAATGGTAGTCGAAAAGAATAAGGCCCCAAGATGCAGGTGAGAAAGAGAAGGTTGTTACTTACAAGAATTTCAACATAGTTAGATAAGGACATGGGTCACAACCTAGAGGGTAGTATAATAGAGGTGATGGTATGGGACCGTTGCAGTATTAGATGTGTGGGAAGGAGCATCTCAAGAGATATTGTCCATAGTATCATGGTGGTAGGCCTCATATTTATAGTGCATAGGAAGCGAAGACTGTTGGGGATGTTCAGTAGAGCATTCCTTGGATCTATGCAACATTGGATAATAGGCAGAAAGATCACCAGGCATCTACCATTGAGATGGATGGTGAGCTTTGTGATCAAGTAGTTTCTATTTTGATTGAACCTGAATCTAATTATAGTTATGTTACCCCTAACTTGTTGGATAAGTGTGGTTTAAATAGAGAGGTGCATGCAAAATATTGGTTAGTGTAGTTGGCTACAGGTACAAAGAAGACATTTCATCATTTGGTAAGTGCTTGTGCATTCGAGTTGAATGGTATGCCTACATAAGCACATTTGAATGTATTACCATTAGGATCATATAGTATGATTTTGGGTATGGATTTGTTATATCTTCACAGGAATAAGGTGGATTGTTATGACAAATTTATTGTGTGTTTGGATGACAATGGATAACATGGGATTTTGCAGGGTAAGAAGAAAAAAATGTCAATTAGAATGGTCACAATTATACAGGCAAAGCACAGTCACAGAAAAGGGTGTATGTTATTCGCAGTGAATATTTCTAGTGATAAAGGTAAGCATGATGAGGATGAATATATATTAAGTAGGTACTCAATCTTATATAATTTTGAGGATGTGTTTCCAACAGATATTTTAGATTTTCTACCTCACAAAGAAGTGTAATTTTCTATTCACTTTGTACCAGGGGCAGCACCAGATGCTCTTAGCAGGAGGATACATGTAAATCATATTGTCTATTTTATTCAGGAAATTACATCATCCTTGAAATTTATTTTTTCTATGGTAGCCTTTGTATTAGATTTTCTTGAAATCATTCTAAACAAATAAAGAGTCCAACAGACACTCTCTTTTTAGATCAAGCTCTATCCAGTGCAGGAAATATGACCACGCAGAATTAGGGAAAATCATTTTGAATGCCTACAAATGTTTTTAATTTTCCCTTTTGCAAGGGAGTGATAGTACCAGATGTCCTTGTATGGGTACATGCAAGATGGTCAGCATGGGGTGATGTTGGGCCTCCATTTTGTCTTTTTTTTACTCGAAATCTCTCATGTTGTTGTTTTGTTAAATGATTATTGTTGTGAGTATTTGTTACTACTCTTATTTTAATAGGATTAAAACATAATTAATAGAGGTTTGTATGTTGTAGGTTTAAAATTTATTTGATCATGACTTTATGTAGGCTTTGGACCTGCATTTACTTGTCCGTACCATGCAACGGATTCCTGCACCATTTTATGTCTTCCTGCACTTTGAAGGATTCCTAGAATACACTCATGTTCCTGCACTAGAATCAAGGGATGTATATAATTCTTGTTTCAGTGTTACACCAATATTTCAAAGGGAGTGCTCTAGAATTCAATGCTAGAAACTGCATCTACTATTACACTTACAAGAATGCTCAGTAGGCATAGCTGCAACTTCTATTGGTTTTATGCACAATATTGTATTCTCAACCTAGTAATAGCAATGTTGGAGTTACAAGCTCTTTTATGCGGTCTCAGATGGCATTTGTTGACATGCCTCCTGATAATGAAGTTTTTGCAATACCAAAGGGCTACAATGCTCCAAAACGGGGTGATTATGAAAGGCATGCAGTTATTGTTTTTGGAGGTTACTACGATGTGGGAACAACGTAAAATTTGAATGGCCCATGTTGTTCACAGTGACATTGCTTTCTTTGGAAGCTTCTCATTATGAATACGAGTTATGTCAAGCAAACCAGATTAATTATACTCTCCAAGAAATTCGTTGGGGAACAAATTTCATAGTGAAGGCTCATTCATATCCTATGACGTTGTGGACCGAGGTGGGAAATGGAGACACTAATCATGCATGTTGGTAGCGACCATAATACATGGATACTCCTCGAACATTGAAACAGATCAATCCATATTCTCCTAGCACCGAGCCTACTATCGATTCTTTCGCAACTCTGTCGTCTACAACCATTGCTTTCAAAAAGTCTGATCCTTCTTACTCAAAAATATTACTTCAGTGTTCAAAATTTCTCTCTGAACTTGAAAACAAATACCGTGGGTCTTACCAAGAATCTTGCGCTTACTATTGTTCCTTTTCTCGTTTCCAAGATGAAATGTTGTGGACTGCTACTCGGCTTCATAAGGCAACACGGGATCAATCTTATTTGCAATTTGTGCTGGATAATCAAGGATCGAGTTCTACAGTCAATGAATTTGGTTGAGGGTGTCTACCATACCATGTTTTATTTTCGTAACATGAGAGTGGGCTTTACATAAGCATCTTGAATCATTGAATTCAAACACATTTATACAACTTCATGGTTCTAATGCTTCTAACGTGTACCTTTCCGGCATATGTGCATTCTGTTGTCTCATCCCCAACAACGTTGTCCTCAAGATGATATTGATATTCCAAAACCTCTAATAAAATTATTTCCTCCAAGTGATGCACCTGTGATCAGCTCGTCATCACGCAAAGAGGAAGAGAGCAATGAAATCGCACGTCCAAGAAAAGAGGAACGATTCACCAAAATCATTCCCTATTTCGACATTTAGTTGCCAAACCAATTTATCCCTAGCAAACTATTGAAGATCATAATATTCCCTCATATATTCCAACTGGCTGAATAAAAGCCCAAATTTTATTTCGATGCATATATAAGATATTGCCTGGAGCAACAATTAATTAATTAGTCGTTCAGTTAATCAGTCAATAGATACACATGCATAGGCATGCACAGGAACGAAAGGAATACACAGAAGGTAGGAGAAGTTGGTCCCCATGTAGCACCACGCAGTTATAACCAGTGGATCACTTCTCCTGTTTGTTGGAGTAAAATTTTTGCCTCGTGATGTAAAGACTGTGTTTTCAGGAATTAATTAAATCATTCATAGCCATGCTCTGTTTATTTATTTGTTGCATCTCATGGTTTTAATTTATGTGTGAACCAGGTTGTTAATAGTGGGTGTGAGCTGACTGGTTTAGCCGCCATACCAGCTTGACACCGCTCTGCATCCATTAGATCAAATATAATTTAAGATTATTATTTATTGTGTTAAGTTTATTTAATCTCCATCTTCAAATTGATGATATTTAATTTTCCAAAATGTTTTATTTTCCATTTTAAAATTAATTTTCTTTGCTGCAAATTGTTCCTGTACTTGAACTATTTCATTAATTTGATTTTTTTGTGTTAAGAATTATGCTTGCACTCTAGATATTTCTCGATATCAAATAAAGCTTGAGTCCCTCCAGATTCTCTGAATTCACAAGATTGGCTTATGATGCAACACTCTATTTTTATGAACTGTAATGTGCAACTTGCATCCCTTGAATTGATCTAGATCCATTTAATTTATATTTCATAATAGGAGATCAATTTAAATTTTATGGTTCTAAGGTCTTAACGTATTCATTCACTCGATGTTACAAAACCCCTGTAACACACAAGAAGCAACAATCACATATAATTTATGTTATTTAAAGTTGTGAATTTTTATACCGTTGAGGCAACATTAATAAAAAGGAAACTGCATTATGTTTGAAATGATAACGCTTATTTCCATTGTATTTCCCCTTCAAGCTTCTGAACAGTTTGCAAGGTTTATTTTCTAGGGACAAGGAAGGCGAGAGATTCATATTAAATCTGTTTCTTTATAAGTTTATTTATACACTAAATTTATTTGTTATGTTGTTGATGCTTTCAAGTTAATTTTACACAGAGGTAGATGCAGCAAAATTAATGCAGGCATAATGGTTTTGAATTTATTTTGAGTTTATTCCAGTATTTATAGTCTTTTGATGTTGTGTCGGCACTACTTGATTTCCAGTTCTGATTTCCCTTATATTTGCTCGCACTTAAAATTTCCTTTCACATTGTTAAATAGTACATGATTTCCTTTTATTTCCCGCATGATTTTAATTGTTTGGATTGGTGTTTCTCAAATTCTTTTTTAGTGCAGGATTTCATTTATTGTCAAGATTAATGTGCAATATAGACTAGAATTTGTTTTGCAGGTTGTCAGGGGCTCTCTCTGGCATTTCTAGTGCTGCTTCTCAAATTTCATGAACTATCTGGATTGACAATTAAATGTTGGTACATTTATAGACTGTATATTGCACCCAACATTTTGGCACCATTGCCGGGGAGGTGCTTAGGGGATTGACCTTGGTGACCTGTTCCATTTGGTTTTTTTTCCTTCACCTAGTTTCTCTTGCAATTTTATGTTCTTGAATTTATTTCTTTCCTACATTGTTACTTTAAGGTTTGTCATTTTATTTAATGTTATAAGAACCCCCCACCCTACACATATATATACACACTACTCATGTGCTAACAAATGTATTAGTGGGCTTGTTAAAAATAGGAAAAATGGTATTTTGAGGAATCATTCAATGAGGAGTTTTTATGCTGCTACAGAGAAATACAACTCATCCAATGAGGAATTAACAAGTGAAAAAATTAAATTTTTGATTGAACATAAAAATTATATTATTGAATATTTGATTTCGAAATTGGATGATTTGCAGGAAGAGTGGGAGAAGGATGAAAATCCACCGCTTATATTTTGCACCAACTGTAGAAAGAAATACTTCCTTGGAAAGTGTCCACTTAGTAGCATGAAAGTTTGCAAAATTTGTGAAGAGGATCATCCAATAGAACGTTGCTCATCACTACCAAGATTATCGCAGGCACTCAGGAAATCAAGTAAGGAATTGAATCGACTACCAGGTATAACTCAAAGCCCATTATCATTTGATACTTGGACTAATGCTTATTTTTCTGAGCAGGTTCGTCAACATGTGTATAATCATGTAGTTTCATGGCAAACTTTTGATCCTCCTCCAATTTAATATCCTACTTCATGGCTGCAATGGCCCTCTCCTTGGCTCTCATTCTTGAGCCAGATATCTCCATGGCCTTAAGAATCATTTGGATCCTTATCTCTAGGGAAATATCCCTTGAAAATTCAATCATATGAGCACCAAAAACAACCACAATTTATTTCCAATTCACCATTAAGTTATCCTCCTCCATGGTCCCAGCCACATGTGCAACCTTACCCTAATTCTAGTCCATACCCTAGTCCATACCCTTACCCTAGTCATAATCCAAACTCTAGTTGATACTCTCATCCATACCCTAAATCTAGTCCATACCCTAATCCATACCCTAGATATAAATCTAATCCATACCCTAGACCTAACCCTAGTCCTAATCCAAAACCTAGATCTAACACTAGTTCAAAGCCTAACCCCAATCCAATTCCAAATCATAGTCCAAGCCTTGACCAAAACCCTACCCAAAACCATCTTCTAAACCCTAATCTAAACCAACAGGTTGCATAGCAGTTTCAAACACCTATTCTTCCCGTTGATTCCCATGTTGAACAAAATGTTACACCTTCCATGTTGGGAAAGGGAATGAATTTGGAAACTTCCCTCATTACCGCAGAACATTCACCCCGGGAACATGTAATTCAAAGACAACCAGAGGAGCAATATTTCATTTGAAATTGTTCTGAAAATGTTGTTGAAACTCGAAACCCTAGAACCCCTCTCAACCATTCTTATCAATTTGAAAATCAAATATTTGAGCCTGAACTTGAGTGATTTATCTTTTATCTTTCACCAGATTCTTTGTGCCTCCAGGAGAGTGAATATCAAACTGCGGAAGACTTGCATCATTTAGAGAATCATAAATATGTGGATCTCATTGAATCTTGGTTTCAAAAAGTCATAAGCACACATTATTCCCTCATCATTCGATAGCTCTTGGTACCATATCAATTGAAGCGACTAGTTTCTCATGCTTTGGTATGTCTTGAAGTCTATTCTTTAAAACTAAGTGTGAGTAGAATCAACATTTTGTTACACACATGGCTACATTGGAAGTATGCCTACACTTAAAGGTGATCTTCCTCTCTTTCAATAGGGTAGGGTAACATAAGAGCAATAAATAAAGATGTAATCTGAAATAAAATTGTATAACAACACTCTTGAAATTGTGATTCCATAAAGTACAACTTTTGGAATTTCTATTATCATGCACTCTTATGGGTAGACTTTGTTGAACCCTTAGTTAAACTGAGAGGGGGGGGTGAATCAGTTTAACACATACATGGACTTTAAAACTTTTCTCTTAAAACTTATTTACACCTTTACTTCATGATCAAATTAATATGTGAGCAATCTTTATTAGTGAGCAGCAAGTATCAAACAGATTTGTTAATGTAACAGCAGTCTTAATATGTGAGCAACAAGTATTAAGCAAATTAGATAAATCACATCAACACATGCATAAAGACACCAGATATAAGTGGAAACCCATAAAGGGAGAAAACCACATCTTATTATTGTTGTGATGCAAAGGCAAGCTCCAACTCCCTCTCACCACTGTTTTTCTGCAGGCACCAACCTACAGGAGGCTCCAACCTCAATTCTGCAAGCTACAACTTGCAAGGAAGTTCCAACTCCCATTAATTTTCTGCAGGCACCAACCTACAGGAGGCTCCAACCTCAGTCAGCTACAACTGACATCTATCAAGCTACAACTTGATAGGGAAGCTCCAACTTCCTTACTCTTTCAAAAGAGAAACACTTGCTAATTTACCTTGGATATCAGCTCTGTTATGTTCCATCTTCTCTGCTGTTCATCTATTCTCATATCTGCTCTATATCATCTCTGCATTTTTTCAGATTCTCTATCAGCTTCTCCTTCTTCTCTGTTCAGCTCCTCCTTCTTCTCTGCTTCACTGCTTCATTTCTGCATTCTCTTCACTCACTCTCTCTCACCTCTCTATGCATATCAATGTGATATTATATATAGAGTTCCTCACATGACTGTTTGTATTTCACAAAGAATTTGGCATGAACATTCATGAATCTTCACTTTCTGCCTTTTCATTTCTTTCACTCGCTCATTTAGAAAATATAACAACATGCATTAATTTCAATATTACAGTGGGAGCTTTTTTTTTCCTCCGGAGACTTTCCAATGCATCACAAACAATATAAACCAATTAAAATATTACATTTAATTACAATGGGAGCTCCAGCTCACTCATACAGCCTTTTGGATCGTTGCGCATTTTTCTTTTCTTTGACTGTGTCTGTCTTTTCTGTGATTGTGATGTATCTCTTTTCAGCTCTGTTTGCTTTTCTATCCTCTGTTGTGGTGTAACTTCTGCCTTTCAAATTTGGGCATATTCCAACGCCTTTCATACAATAAGTTTCTTGTTGATGTGGAAGTTTCGCAAGCGGAACATACATACATCGCAATTGTTTTATATACAGAATCGCCCTCCACCTTGAGCCGAGGCCTGTGGGTCCACAGACCACGTGGCTTATTTTAATACCATTTCAACCATCATTTTATGACAGCTCTTTTATATATATATATATATATATATATATATATATATATATAACCCAACTTTCATTACACTAACTACCTTTTAATATGTCTTTAAATCAATTCTCGGTGTATATAATAAAACCTGTTTAAAACATATAAAAAATCCTTTTAGGCCCACTTTCCATGCTTCCCGATGCAATATATTTCTCCTCCGATTGCGATTGATTTCTCCTGCTCCGATTGCGATTGATCACTGTTCACTGCGTTTTGCCGATGCGATTAGGCCGGAATTCAAACTTATAAAAACATAACTTATAGACCCATCGGGTCCGGGCTTTCAATCGCAATCACAAGTTTTGGTTGGATGTTCCGATAAGCCCATACTGCGATGCTCCGATGCGATTAGGCCGAAATTCAAATATATATCATCCATCGTTTATACACCCATTGGGTCTGGGCTTCATCGCAATCGCAATTTTCTGTTTACATGCTCCGCTGCCTTTATAATCTCCGATGCGATTGGGTGAGGGTCCCACCATATAGTACTTTGGTTCTTTGAATCTCGCGCTATATATGTAAATACGCTGCATATATATATATTATTTGCCGCTTGGGTTTAAGCAATTCCCGGAATAAGGTTTATGTATTATATGTAACGCCCAGCTATGTAAATCTCGGAATTAAGGTACATATATATATCCGCCGGCTTCGGTGATTCTCGGAATTTTATACATATCCTCCAGCTGAGGTAGCGATTCTCGGAATAACGGATATCTCTGCCTCTGCTACTTCTGTCGCTCTGTTTTAAACACATAACCGTATAATAAATCTTGGCTCCGAACCCCACCTGCAATGAATCTACACCGTCGATCGTTGTCGATATGATCCGGGCTCTTTTATTAAACTTCGGGCAAGTCCAGCGTGCGATCACCGTTCGATGGGCTCTTCCCACATCAACGGCTCATCACAATATCGCTCGGCATCCTGGTACGAACTATAACGTGCGATGGTGCACTTTAGACGGTGGTTTTCCTATTTCGCTCGGGGACACGCGTCGAGCTTTCTATGGAATCGCTCGCAACTCCTCTAATACCGCTTGCCGACGATAGGTGGTGCGATGAAACCCACCGTTCAACTCTAAACCGTCATTATTGTTCCTTAGGTCACGGTTCCCTACTCCAGGTTCCGTCCTTGCCTTGTTCCACGCTTTTGTGTGTTCCGCTCCTTTATAAGTGGCCCTTGTTCCCTGACATTTCAACACGGTCTTACCATATATATAACGCACAGCTCCATTACTCTGTGCTTCCAAGGTTCTGTTCATCAACGCCCTATTCCGTTGCGCTCAGGTTCCTCCGCCTTTCACTTGTGGTTCTAATTATTCTCCACTAGGACGCATGCACATATTCACACAAACTAATTCAAGCAGAGTATATATACATTCGCACATAAATTAAATCCATATATCCGCCATACACAATGTATGCAAATCAATGACTCTACCTCTGTATTCGCTGCCTCTGTCTCCACTACTCGACCGTTTCACTACCTCCATATTCGCTGCTTCTACGTCCGCTGCTCGACCTTTTCGCTCTACCTTTGTATTCGACTTTACACTTTAGCAGTGTTCTTCCGCCTATCTCCTTTGCCCTGCTTGATTTTTCTTTTGTTTGTCTCTGTTCTGCAGTACTTTGCCTGTTTCTGCTTCAACGCTGCCTCCTCTGCAGGTCTATGCAGCTCTCTAAGAAGGTCTGTGCTCCTTGATGCTGCTCCTTACTCCTCTTTTTTCCTCCTCTGCTGCCTCTCCAGATCTCCAATCAACTGACCCTTCTACAACTACCTCTGCTTCATGTCTCTTGCTCTCTTTGCCTTGTTGTTGTTTCAAGTGCTCCTTCTTTGTCATTTCCTTTGACATCAATGACAACATTTCCAATAGTCTCCCCCTTTGGCATTGATGGCAACCCATCCACCAATAGTTCAATTCTTCCTCCAAGTCTTCCTCTGTCTGGCTTCTTTTAGAAGACCCTATATTATGTTACTTTCTTTTCCTCCCCCTTTGACATCAATGGCAAAGGGTTGCACATTTCCTAGTGTGCTTTCGATCTCTTCATTTCCTCTTTCTGAGATGTGTTTAGGCCTTCTTCTTCTGACTTTGTACCCTGCTGCTCCAAACTAGTGTATAAGAGTTGTTGAGAGAACACTTTGATTATTGAACTTGACTGTACACTATAATTTAATACAATCCAAAGGCATAGACTTCTTTCACTTGTAAAGAGTTGAAAGTGAAGATAATGACACTTCATAGAATACATTTTACCAGCCTTATCTAATCACAGATGTATGATTGGATCAATGCTAAGATACTGAGAAGGTTTCAAATACACTTCAATCTCTAGTCTTATTTTTTAAAAATATCTGTTGAGGAAGGTTGTAGATGGAATCTGTCTTCTTTTGCAATACACATCTGCAGTATCACACCTGTTCACTTATGATAATGATGCCAATATAGCTTTTATTATTGTGGTACACCTTTCCTGCCTGTTGGTGATGATATGAGCTAGGATGCTGACAGGGATAATACACCTAAAGACTAAAAGGTCCTTGTTGTTGTTGTAAACAATGAATCAAACCAGAGCTTACAGCTTATTGTAAGAATAGGCAATATCTTTCAATATTAGAGGCCAACTGACTTTCCTTCTTGTACAATGTGTTTTCAAAACAAACCCTTCAATGTATTGGTCAGTTTCACTTATCAACCATGTAGTTTTATTTATGACACAATGGGTATGTATGTCAATAATCAATCTCTCTTTAAAGGTGGATTACCAGTAAATCCTTTGTGCTGAAGTAGGATTTAGATGAATTAATAAAAGAATTTTGAGCTTCAAATGGTAATCACAACTATTCCTTTAAACTTCAGATACTTTAACTATTGTGTCATGATGATCTTCCACAAAGCATTTTCATGATGTTTAATTGATATCTTTGTAAACAGACTTCACATGGTGTTATAACTGATCTTAAGGAAGAGGCCTTTAAGATATATAAGTGCTGACTTGCGGAAGGCATGCATTTATATATAGAGAATGATACTGCTTCAAAGTTCAATATAATGCTTCAAGTGTGAACAAAATACTGATCCTTTAGTACTGCTACTAACCTTTTCATGCTGGATGTACTCTTGCCATAACCTTTGATCCTAAGGACCTGTACCACATTGCTGCTCCATGATAACTCTTGATATTCGGTTGATAGGCATGTTGCTTGCACCAAGTACCAAATGATATTACCTTGATAAAATATGCAGAGATTTCACTTCAGCTTACCCATTTTCCCATAATTAAGACATCCTTCATAAATTCTATTATTGAGTTCTCCACTGTTTTCAACAACAATCATCAATATACTGAAATCTGATCTTGGCCTCATTAATGTTTTGCTTTTTCTGTCATTTTGTTCAGAGGAAGTCACAACATTTTATTTTCTAGGACTCCTCCAGAACCATTGCTTCTTTACATACAATTCAACTGTTCTAACATAAAGATTTTCAGGAAGACATCTTCAATTTATTTTCTATGTATCTTCATGGGCTGATTACTCAAAGATTTATTACTCACTTAACTGCATTTTTCCAAGTGGACCTGTAATGAACTGATGATAGGCACTTTTCTTACTCATCCTTCTTAATGTAATACATTGTTAATTCTAGCAGTAGGAGGTATAGTGTGATCATCACTTTAATGTGATAAAGTCTTCTTAGCTTATATGTTCATTGCTAAGGTTTCCTCTATCATCATGGCTTCTTGCTCTATTCTCGTCTTCCATCAATCTGTCAGCTACTTAATACTTCAGATGATCTTCTTTCTCTACAGTTCTCTTTTATAGGAATTTCCTTTTTCTTCCTGATCTCATAGTTGTTCTCATTACATGGATCTCTTCTTAGACTACTTTCATGGGGTCTATATATGAACTGCTCTCCCCCTGGGACGTTGCTTTATATTTGTCACTGGATGGATTTTTGCTTTGCTTCCTAGAGCAGCTCCCCCTGAGACTATGGAGGATTCATTATGTTATTGAGGTAATAGGCTCCCCCTTTCTCTTTTTTTTCCATACTTTATTGGGGTTCATCATAATGTCTACACTCCTTTCCGATTCATATTTTTGTTTGATTGGATTGGATTTCATCATTTGTCTGGAGTTCTTTAATATATATGGCAGTTTACAGTCTTTTGCTTTGTGACCACGCTTAAGGCATACATGACATCTTATTTGACCAAGGTGCATTTGAGCTGATGTATAATATTTTGTTCCTCTTCTTGAATACATTTTACAATCAATAATTTTATGTCCAAAATTATTGCATGCATAACAATACCCATGGAAATGATTTGTGTACCTGGTGGAAGATTGTCTTTTCCCTTTGCTTTCTTGAGGTGTTCTTCTTGTTTGCTGCATCTTTTGCTGGTTGGACTGGGTTTGCTTTGTCTTACAACATGTTGCAGTATGTCCTTGTTTGTGGCAGGAAAAACAAGTGATGCTTCCCATAGGAGGAAAGAACCTTCTTTGACATCTTCCAAATTTATTCAATTCATCCTTAGGAGCATATGAGCCTTTAGCAGTTGATTGTTTCATCCTCTCATTCTCTGCTCTTCCATGTTGCTGCTTGATTCTGTTTGTTTCTTTACAAATCCTGTTCTTGCTGGTTTCTATTTTTGTAGTAATCTGCTGGGCTGCTTCACTGTCCTTTACAGCTTTTACAAAGATGATTTTCTTGTTATCTTCTGCCTTGGACTTACTGGTTTCTCCTTCATATCCTATCCCATCCTTTATGAGAGGTGACCTTTGAGCATTTAGAATCTGGTCCAACCGTCCAGAGCCTTTCATTAGAGGTGTATTCATTAATAGTTCTCTTTGGGATTTTTCTAAGTTCTTTCTTAGGCTCACTACTTCTTCTTCCAATCTTTCACATTCCTGACTTTTCTCTCTTATTTGTTGTAGCAGAGTGTCTTCTACTTTCTTTGCCTCTTCAAGTTGTGTCTTCAGGCCAATAATTTCTTTCCTATCTTCATATTCTTTCTCATCACATATTTGCACCACTGTCTTAAGGTCTTTGTTTTCATTTTTCAATTTTTCTATTTCATTCAAAGGAGTGTCAAGCTTGGCTCTTTCTTCAGCTGTAATTTCTTCATGGTTCTTATCTCCATTCACACTAGCAGGTACTTCATTTGATTGAATATTTTCCTGTTGACATGAATTTTTATTCTTCTTAATTCTATTATCCTTCTTGTCAGTGCAGTCCTTAGTGTTTACTCCATGCATGAAGTGCAATCTATCCCAGATTTCTTTTGCAGAGGTTAAATCCATTATCAACTCAAGGTCCTTGTTATGAAGACTATTATATATCACACATTTTTCCTTCGCATTCCTCTGTTGTTCTTTCACCATGGGGGAGTCTGTGCAGTAACCATCACATACAAGCTTCCATACTTCAGGTTCATGAGCCAATAATCATGTTTTAACCTTATCTCTCCATTCAGGAAAGTTTGTCGTACTTAACACAGGTACATTTTGATAGTCCATGACTAAACCAGATCTCCTTCAAGCTATTAGGCTTGCACCAAAGGAACCGGCTCTGATACCAATTGTTGAACCCTTAGTTAAACTGAGAGGGGGGGGTGAATCAGTTTAACACATACATGGACTTTTAAGACTTTTCTCTTAAAACTTATTTACACCTTTACTTCATGATCAACTTAATATGTGAGCAATCTTTATTAGTGAGCAGCAAGTATCAAACAGATTTGTTAATGTAACAACATTCTTAATATGTGAGCAACAAGTATTAAGAAGATTAGATAAATCACATCAACACATGCACAAAGACACCAGATATAAGTGGAAACCCATAAAGGGAGAAAACCACATCTTATTATTGTTGTGATGCAAAGGCAAGCTCCAACTCCCTCTCACCACTGTTTTTCTGCAGGCACCAACCTACAGGAGGCTCCAACCTCAATTCTGCAAGCTACAACTTCCAAGGAAGTTCCAACTCCCATTAATTTTCTGCAGGCACCAACCTACAGGAGGCTCCAACCTCAGTCAGCTACAACTGACATCTATCAAGCTACAACTTGATAGGGAAGCTCCAACTTCCTTACTCTTTCAAAAGAGAAACACTTGCTGATTTACCTTGGATATCAGCTCTGTTCTGTTCCATCTGCTCTGTTGTTCATCTATTCTCATATCTTCCCTGTATCATCTCTGCATCTTTTCAGATTCTCTATCAGCTTCTCCTTCTTCTCTGCTCAGCTCCTCCTTCTTCTCTGCTTCACTGCTTCATTTATGCATTCTCTTCACTCACTCTCTCTAACCTCTTGCAGCTTTCTTATTTTCTTCAACTCTCTTCAATTCTGCTGCACACTCTCTTCTTCTTTCACTCTGTTTTCATCAACCTTCTCCCTTTGGATATTACCCTGTTTTATACAAAAATAGCTTCATGGTTGTTTGTATTCTACTAGGAATTTGAAATGGACAGCCATGTCTCTTTTCCTTCTGCCTTCTCATTTCTTTTCCAGCTCACTCAGAAAAATGTAACTGTAGGTGCTTATTTTAATCTAACAATGGGATTTTGTTTTCTTCCTTCGGAGACTTGCCAATGCATCACAAACAACAAAAAATTCAATTACAATATTTACATTTAATTACAATGAGAGCTCCAGCTCACTCATACAGCCTTTTTGATCGCTGTGCATTTGTATTTTCTTTGACTGTGTTTGTCCCTTTCTTTCCTCTGTATGCCTTTCTGTCCTCTGTTGTGGTGTAACTGCTGCCTTTTAAACCTGGGCATGTTCTAACGCCTTTCATACAATAAGTGTCTTGTTGATGTGGAAGTTCCGCAAGCGGAACATACATACATCGCAATTGTTTTATATAAAGAATCTCCCTCCACCTTGAGCCGAGGCCCGTGGGTCCATAGACCACGTGGCATATTTTAATACCATTGCAACCATCATTTTATGATAGCTCTTCTATATATATATATAACCCAAATTTCATTACACTAACTGCCTTTTAATATGTCTTTAAATCAATTCTCGACGTATATAATAAAACCTGTTTAAAACATATAAAAACTCCTTTTGGGCCCACTTGCCACGCTTCCCGATGAAATATATTGCTCCTCCGATTGTTATTGATTGCTCCTGCTCCGATTGCGATTGATCACTGTTCATTGCATTTTTCCGATGCGATTAGGCCTGAATTCAAACTTATAAAAACAAAACTTATAGACCCATCGGGTCCGAGCTTTTAATCGCAATCGCAAGTTTTGGTTGGATGTTCCGATAGGCCCATACTACGATGCTCCGATGCGATTAGGCAGGAATTCAAATGTATACCATCCATTGTTTATACACCCATCGGGTTCGGGCTTCATTGCAATCACAATTTTCTGATTACATGCTCCACTGCCTTTCTAATCTCCGATGCGATTGGGTGAGGGTCCCACCATATAGTACTTTGGTTCTTTGAATCTCGCGCTATATATGTAAATACGCTGCATATATATATATATGCTTTGCCGCTTGGGGTTAAGCGATTCCCAGAATAAGGTTTATGTATTATATGTAACGCCCAGCTGTGTAAATCTCAGAATTAAGGTACATATATATATCCGTCGGCTTGGGTGATTCTCTGAATTTTATATATATCCTCCAGCTGAGGTAGCGATTCTCAGAATAACGGCTGTCTCTGCCTCTATTGCTTCTGTCACTCTATTTTAAACACATAACCGTATAATAAATCTTGGCTCCGGGCCCCACCTGCAATGAATCTACACCGTCGATCGTTGTCGATATGATCCAGGCTCTTTTATTAAACTTTGGGCATGTCCAACATGCGATCACCGTTCGATGGGCCCTTCCCAAATCAACGTCTCATCACAATATCGCTCAGTGTCTTGGTACGAACTATAACGTGCGATGGCGCACTTTAGACGGTGGTTTTCCTATTTCTCTCGGGGACACGCGTCGAGCTTTCTATGGAATTGCTCGCAACTCCTCTAATACCGCTTGTCGACAATAGGTGGTGCGATGAAACCCACCGTTCAGCTCTAAACCGCCGTTACTGTTCCTTAGGTCACGTTTCCCTACTCCAGGTTCCGTCCTCGCCTTGTTCCGCGCTTTTGTGTGTTCCGCTCCCTTATAAGTGGCCCTTGTTCCCTGACGTTTCAACACGGTCCTACCATATGTATAACGCACAGCTCCATTACTCTGTGCTTCCAAGGTTTTGTTCATCAATGCCCTATTCCGTTGCGCTCAGGTTCCTCCGCCTTTCACTCGTGGTTCCGATTATTCTCCACCAGGACGCATGAACATATTCACACAAACTAATTCAAGCAAAGCAGATATACATTCGCACATAAATTAAATCCATATATCCGCCATACACAATGTATGAAAATCAACGGCTCTGCCTCTGTATTCGCTGCCTCTGTCTCCACTGCTCGACCATTTCACTGCCTCCATATTCGCTGCTTCTACCTCCGCTGCTCGACCTTTTTTCTCTGCCTCTGTATTCGATTGTTACACGTTAGTAGTGTTCTTCCGCCTGTCTCCTTTGCCCTGCTTGCTTTTTCTTTTGCCTGTCTCTATTCTGCAGTCCTTTGCCTGTTTCTGCTTCAGCGCTGCCTCCTCTGCAGGTATGTGATCCTTGATGTTGCTCCTTACTCCTCTTTTTGCCTCTCCAGATCTCCAATCAACCGACCCTTCTACAACTGCCTCTGCTTCATGTCTCATGCTCTCTTTTCCTTGTTGCTGTTTCAAGTGCTCCTTCTTTGTCATTTCCTTTGCCATCAATGACAACATTTCCAACAGACTTGTCACAAGAAATTCACTCTCAATATCTGATATCTTAAAAGTGACTTTGATTGTGGATCAATATGTATTTTTTTAAGTTACATGTAATACTTTTCTCCTATTTCTAACAAAATATTATTCAAAACATCTTTTTTAAGTCCTCTTCAAAGGGATCAATGAAAAACCTTCTATGGTGGACCACGCCTACAAACTATAACAAGATTTCATAAAGAACCCTGGCATGATCAACTCAAGGAATATTTGTTGCCATTATCTGAGATGTCTTTAAATAAGTCCTTAGGGTAGCATAACCAACTAGTAAAAAGTAGTAATTAAAAATTTTCCACGCCATCCTGCACTCTTAAGGAGTAGTTTCTCTTCCCCGCCTATTAAGTAGCCTATCTAAGGTTAATCATAATCAGATTTTTTTTCTAAAAACATGAACGAACTAAATTGAGGGATAGGAGGTCTCATTGTGAGCCGACCTACTATGATCATGGGTCCTACGATGAATAACATTACCGTTACTGGTCACCAAGCCAGGGTAATGGATTTCAGTTGAAAAAAATGGAATACAAGAGGTCTCATAATGAGCTGGCTTGTTCATTCTTGTTAGTTCTCATGAATGGCAATTTCGATAGCTGGTTACCAATCCTGGATAGCGGCCTTAAATTAACTTATAAAAAGAGAAAAATTAAATGCTCTTAAATGACTTTGAATCTATATCTAATAGGTGGGGCACAAGAACTTCATGAGGTTAAAAGGTATCCCCGTCAAGGCTATAGACGCCTACTGACAGCAGGGCCATGCTTATGGTATTAAATTTAATTTTACACTATGATTTACTTGGTTGTTTTTGCTTCCCTGAACTCATTGTCAATCTCTTTGAGAATGGATTTAAAATAATTCTCGTATTATGCCTTGGATTTCTATATTTTTGAATGAATTTTATGGATGTGGGACCCTTAGTGCAAGTAGCTCACTGTGCCCAGGAAAGAAGAGCTTCAACTATACATGGATAATGGTAAAATGGTCAATCTGGGAAGGTATTACTATGTATACTTTTAACACCATGGATTTTAAATCATGTCACTCATGTTTATAATGAGGTTGTTCAAGAGAAACTTCTAATCAAGGATGCCTCCGAGATATTTTTGAAAATTTTAAAAGTTTTCTATTTTATTCGGGCAATAACACCATCCTTGAAATTTAGTTTTTCTATGGAAGCCTTTGTATTATATTTTCTTGAAATCAATCTAAACAAATAAAGAGTCCAACAGACACTCTTTTTTTAGAGAAAGCTCTATCCAGTGCAGGAAATGTGACCACCTAGAATTGTGGGAACATCATTTTGAATGCCTACAAATGTTTTTAATTTTGTCTTTTGTAAGGGAGTGATAGTACCAGATGTCCTTGCATGATGACATGTAATATGGTCAACATGGGGGGATGTTAGGCCTCCGTTTTGTCTTGGTTTTACTCAAAATCTCTCATGTTGTTGTTTGGTTAAACGATTATTGTTGCAATTATTTGTTACTTCCCTTATTTTAACAGGATTAAAAAATAATTAATAGAGGTTTGTATGTTGCAAGTTTAAAATTGATTTGATCATGCTTTTATATAGCCTTTGGACCTGCATTTACTTACTTGTACCATGCAACAGATTCCTGCACCATTTTATGACTTCCTGCACTTTGAATGATTCCTAGATGACACTCATGTTCATGCACTAGAATCAAGGGATGTGTACAATTCATGTTTCAGTGTTACACCAATACTTCAAAGGGAGCGCTCTGGAATTCAATGCCAGAAACTGCATCTACTGTTACACTTACAAGAATGCTTAGTAAGTAGCCACGACTTCTATTTTCTTTATGCACAATATTTTTTTCTCAACCTAGTAATAGCAATGTTGGAGTTACAAGCTCTTTTATGCAGTCTCAATTGGCATCTGTTCACATGCCTATTAATAATGAAGTGTTTGCAATACCGAAGGGCTACAATGCTCCAAAACAGGGTGATTATGAAAGGAAGGCAATTATTGTTTTTGGAGGTTACTACGATATGGGAAACAACGTAAAATATTAATGGCCCATGTTGTTCACAGTGAAATTTCTTTCTTGGGAAACTTCTCATTATGAATACGAGTTAAGTCAAGAAAACCAGCTAAATTATACTCTCCAATAAATTCACTGGGGAACGAATTTCATAGTGAAGGCTCATTCATCTCCTATGACGTTGTGGACCGAGGTGGGAAATGGAGACACTGATCATGCATGTTGGCAGGGACCAGAAGACATGGATACTCCTCAAACATTGAAATAGATCAATCCATCTTCTCCTGTCACCGAGCCTGCTTCTGATGCCTCCACAACTTTGTTGTCTGCAGCCATTGCTTTCAGAAATTCTGATCCTTCTTACTCAAAAATATTACTTCAATTTTCAAAAGTTCTCTCCTAGCTTGCAAACAAATACCATGGGTCTTACCAAGCATCTTTCCCTTACTACTATTCCTTTTCTGGTTTCCAAGATGAACTGATGTGGGATGCTACTTGGCCTCATAAGGCAACACATGCTTGATCTTATTTGCAATTTGCGTTGGGTAATCAAGGATCGAGTTCTGCAGTCAATGAATTTGGTTGGGGGTGTCTACCATACCATTTTTCATTTTGGTAACATGAGAGTGGGATTTACATAAGAAACTTGAATCATTGAATTCAAACACCTATATAAAACTTCATGGTTCTGATAATTCTGATGTGTACCTTTCCAGCATATGTGCATTATGTTGTCTCATCCCCAAAAACTTTTTCCTCAAGATGATATCGATATTCTAAAATCTCTGATAAAATTCGTTCCTCCAAATGATGCATCTATGAGCAGATCGTCATCACGAAAAAAGGAAGAGAGCAGTCAAGTTGCACTTCCAGAAAAAAAGGAACAATTCACCAGAATCATTCCCTATTTTGACATTAAGTTGCCAAACCAATTTATTCCTTGAAAATTGTTGAAGATCATAATCTTCCCTCCTATATTCCAATTGGCTGAATAAAAGCCCAAATTTATTTCGATGCCTATATAAGAGATTGCCTGGAGAAAAAATTAATTAATTAGTCAGTCAATTAATAAGTCAATAGATACACACACATAGGCATGCACAAGCACGAAAGGAATGCGCAGAAGGTAGGAGAAGTTGGTCCCGATGTAGTACCATGCAATTATGACCAGTGGATCACTTCTCTTGTTTGCTGGAGTAAAGTGTTTGCCTCATGATGTGAAGACTATGTTTTTAGGAATTAATTAAAGCATTTCTAGCCATCCTCTGTTTACTTATTTGTTGCATCTCATGGTTTTAATTTCTGTGTGAACCAAGTTGCTAATAGTGGGTGTGGGTTGGTTGGGTTTGCCACCAGACCATCTCGATACTGCTATGCATCCATTAGATTAAATATCATTTAAGATTATTATTTACTGTGTGAATTTTATTTAATCTCTGCCTTCAAATTGATGATATTTTATTTGCCGCAATGTTTTATTTTATGTTTTAAAATTAATTTTATTTGCTGCAAATTGTTCTTGTACTTTAACTATTTCATTAATTTGATTTGTTGCATTAAGAATTGTTCTTGCACTCGATATATTTCTCGATATCAAATAAAGCTTGCGTCCCTCCAGATTATCTGAATTCACAAGATCGGCTTATGTTGCAACAATCTGTTTTTATGAACTGTAATGTGCAACTTGAATCCCTTGAATTAATCCAAATCCATTTAATTTATATTTCAGAATATGAGATCAATTTAAATGTTTATGTTTCTAAGGTATTAAAGTATTCATTCACTTAATGTTATAGAACACGTGCAACACACAGGAAGCAACAATCAAATATAATTTATGTTATTTAAATATGTGATTTTTAATACCACGGAGGTGACATTAATAAAAAGAAAACTACATTATGTTTGAAATGATAACGCTTATTTTCCATTGTAGTTCCCCTTCAAGCTTCTGGACAGTTTGCAAGGTTTATTTTCTAGGGACAAGGAAGGTGAGAGATTCATATTAAATCAATTTCTTTATAAGTTTATTTACATAGTAAATTTATTTGTTATGTTGATGATGCTTTGAGGTTAATTTTACACAGAGGTAGATGCAGCAGAATTAGTGCAAGCATAATGGTTTTGAATTTCTTTTGAATTTATTCCAGCATTTACAGTCTTTTGATTTTGTTCCGGCACTGCTTGGTTTCCAGTTTTTATTTCCCTTTTGTTTTCTCGTGCTTAGAATTTCCTTTTGCATTATTAAATAGTACATGATTGCCTTTTATTTCCCGCATGATTTTAATAGTTTGGATTGGTGTTTCTCGAATTCTCTTTTAGTGCATGATTTCATTTATTGAATGCGCAATATAGACTATAATTTATTTTTCAAGTTGCCAGGGGCTCTCTCTGGAATTTCCAGTGTCGTGTCTCAAAGTTCACGAACTATCTAGATTGACAATTAAATGTTGGTACATTTCTAGACCCTATACTGCTCCCAACAGTAAGTCCCACATTCATGCTTGGAATATGGCATGGGGGTTATTGGATGAAAGAAAAATTTGGTTTAGCCAATCTACGGTCGAGTTGTTTGTTGAAGTACCAAAATTTATTGGCTCTTGTATTCATTAATAAGAGTTTGTTCTCCTTGGTATTTCATGTGTAAATGTATTGGTTTATATGTAAATTTTACAGTTTTTATATCCTTTTTATTTCTGTGTGTTATATGTTGGTTATGAGTATATTTTATGACAAACTTGATGTATGGTCGTCATCATGTTTTGATTAGAAAATGAATGTACAATTAATATATGTCCTGAAAGATGACAATGAAGCTATTGTGATATGGAAACAATACTTCTTTATGAATCTCGGATAAGTATGAGACCCCTATGCTCATATCTATTGTTATGACATGTATATTACATATTTATGACATGTTTGACGAAATTCTTATCATGGATAGTAGGGGTCAAATCAAGTAATTGTCTCAATGTTTGCATTAGTAGACTTGTTTTAATGGTATTATTCATTTATGGAAGTTTCATGAAGTTCTAGGAAGTGGCCTGATACCTAGCCCTAAAAAAATGGTTCATAATTTTGGGTCACTGACACATAACTACCTAGAAAATTCCATATTTGTTGGCATGCCTTGCCATGGAAGAAACTAGAAGGCTTCATTCGCATGCATGGCTTGTCATGGGAGTGGATGAAGGTCCAGATCAGTAAAATTTCAAGTTACCTCAGGGGTTGGTTACCTGGAAGGGTTTTTTGGCTTATGAAGGTTTTGTAGCATGCGTGGAAGGTCAAATTGGTTTGGTATTGTCAGTTCCACATCCTTAACACTACCATGGGATTTGAATCACATCATAGTATCCTCTCATCACATGTTCACCCCAACATACTATTTAACTTAGGTAAATTTGTGAGGAGGGCGTTACACAAGTGAAGACATAGTGAGAGGAGAAAATACACTTATAACTCCCAAAAGAGAAACAAACAACAAGGAAAAAATATATAGTGATACAACGAGGACAAGAAGATTCCACCAGCAAAGGAAGAGTGAGAAAAAAACAATGTTGGTATAATTCAAGAAATAAAACCCCCTTACCTTAGATGGATAGAATAAGAAGAATGAAGAATCAAAATCTTGGATTTTGGGGTTAAAGAAGTAGTTCACAATCCATAACTATTATAATAATATGAAGTCCAAGGTATTTATTTTTAACCTATAAGGAAAAGATAACATATGTTGGGAAGATCGTATAAATTTCAAATGCATTATAGAAAAGGAACTTACTTGGAAAATATTTGATAAATATTTCTAGGAAAAGCACCTATCTAAAAGGTAATGTCACATCGAAATCAAAGAGTTTCATGAGAATAATCTAGGACAACAAACCTTGGATTCCCATACCAACATATATTTGGAGCTATTGAGGTATGTAACCTGAATTAAGGATGAGAAGGTGAAGATTCAAAGATGCCTTAGTGGTTTACCACGATCCTACCAAGACATGATTGAATTTGATGAACCAATACATTGGAGAGCACTATTACGAAGAGATATGATCAGTTCAAGCATAAGGTTGAATTCTTAATATATTGGAAGAAGAAATAAAAACCATATTTAAAGGGAAAGGACTCAGAATCCTCAAGGTACAAGAAAATGGGAAAAAATTTCAAGTTCAATACACCTACTAAAGGTGATTTCCAGTGGAATTTCTCTACTTCCAATAGACATCATCCTATCAAATAAACATGCCAATAGGTAGAGGAACCAAGGATAAATCCATTGTAGTGTTGGGGATGTGAAGAGATACATTGAAATATTTCCCTCACCAACAATAGAACAACAATAATTTGTATAATGCCCAAGAGGCAACAATAGTGAATTATGTGGTCTAAATAATACCTTATATTTATGTAGCATTGGACAATAGAAAAGAATATCATCAAGCCTCGGTTATTTAAATAGAAATTATGGTTTTCAACCAACGTATTTCAATTTTAATTGATCAAGGTTATAAATTCAATGATGTTAGCCCCAAAAATGCATAGAAATGTCTTGCAGAAGAAACCACATGCCAAATCATGGGTGGTCTAGCTAGCCATGAGAATTAAAATGAGAGTGCTTGATTTGGTGGAGTCGTATCACCTAGAAATAAGCGGCATCCCACAAAAGGTGTGCTTAATATTTTTCCATTGGGTTCGTATAATATCTTGATTGGCATGGAATGGATGGCATCCCACAAGACCAAAGTTGACTATAATGGTAAATTGCAAGAATTCCATAGTGATGAAGAGGGAATACAGAAGCTTGTTTCAGTAATAAAAAATGTAGCACTTCAATTAAATAAATGTATCCAGAAAGGGTGTGCCTTATTTATGAATCAAGTAACCATTTTAATACAGGAAAATGAACTCAAAAGTGACGATCATCCCATTTTGAAATAATACAAAAATGTTTTTCCAAATAAAGTGTGAGGTTTTCCACCCAAGAGGGAAATTGATTTCTCCATTTAACTGATTACCAGTTTAATTCCAATTCCTAAAGTCCCATATTGCATGAGAATCCCATACTTGTTGGAGTTAAAATTATAGCTAAAAGAAATGTTTGATAAAGGATACATCATACCCAGTGTATCACCCCAGGGAGCCCTAATGTTGTTTGTAAAGAAAAGTTGTGGCACACTTTGACTATGCATTGATTGCAAGTAGTTAAATAAAGTTTCAATGAAGAATAAATACCTATTTTCCACAAAAAATGATCTATTTTATCAATTAATATAAGCCACAATGTTTTCCAAGACATATCTAATATATAGTTATCATCAAGTTAGAATTAAAGATAAAGACATCCACAAGACAACTTCCATGACAAGATATGGGCATTGTGAGTTCGTAGTGGTACCATTTGGGCTCACAAATGCTTCAACCACATTCATGTGCCTAACGAACAATGTCCTTAGCTATTATTTGGACAATTTCATGCTATTTATTATTGATGATATTTTGGTTTTCTCAAAAACCAAAGAAGAACATGAAGAGAACTTGAAGGTGGTGTTGCAATTACTATGGGAACATAAATTGTATGCCAAACTTAGTAAATTGATTTCTTTCAATCATAAGTACAATATTTGGGACATGTCATATCAATGAAAGGATTAGCTATGGGTGCAAAAAAGAGAAAGGTCATAATGGAGTGGCCCATTCCCCGACATATTATGGAGGTTAGGTTCTTAATGGGATTGGCATTATCGATGATTTATACAATATTTTTCAAAAATTGGACATCCAATCCCTAATTTATAGAATAGAGTGAAATTTCAATGGAATCAGAGTGAATAACAAAATTTTAGCAAATAAATCACTTTCTCCCACATGCACCTTTTCTAAGAATAACAATCCAAAAAAATTATTTCTTAGTTTTCGTAAATTATTGCAAGGAAAAACTAAGTGGAGTCTTAATGCGAGAAGGATATGTAATATTCTAAAAATCAAGGAACTAAATGAACATGAAAGGAACAATGTTACTCATGACTTTGAGCTAGAAACAATTGTGCACGCACTGAAGATGTGGAGGCACTACTTTCTTAGAAGAAGCTTTGTGTTTATGTCAAATCATGGAGGATTGAGATACTTGTTTGATCAAACTAAGAAATAAATGATTAAAGAGGCATTGCCAGATTATGATCATTTTTATTATGTGAAGGAATACTTACAATGGGAACTAGAGGGAATAATAAGAAAAACTTACAAGCTAACTAATTTTGGTATGTTGTTGTTCAAAGATAGATGGTATTTACCCTAAGCGACCAACTTGAAGAAACTCATAATTGGTTAGTTTCACAAAATACCTTATTCAGGCCATCCTATTTACTAGAAAACTATAGCAGCCATAAATAAATTATATTATTGGCTAGTAATGAATAAGGAAATAGTGTAATATATTTCTAGGCTCCTAGAATGCCAACAAATCAAAGTAGAATGTAGACATCCAACAGGATTACTATAGCCAATTCCAATACTTGAGTGGAAATGGGAAGTCACATCCATGAAATTTATAACATGATTATCAAGTACATAAAAAAACATGATGCCATTAAGGTGGCAGTGGATAAATTGAGCAAGGAATCTCACTTTATAGTTGCTAAGTCCAGTGACAAGGCTATTGGCATAGCTCATTTTTTTATGAAAGAGATATTCATATTGTATGGCATTACCAAGAAGGTCGTTTCAGACTGGGATGCCAATTTCACTTCAAATTTTTGGAAAGAATTGTTTGCAAGATTTGGGACTAAGTTAGATTTTAGCACAACCTATCAACCTCAAATAAATGGTCAAACTAAAAGGGTAAACATACTCCCAGAAGACATGTTGAGGATGTTTGTGACGCATCATCCAAAGAGGTGGGAATAATTACTACCATTAGTGGAATTTTCATACAAAAATGAGTATGAAGAGTCATTGAATATGAGTCCTTTGAGGCACTATATGGTATAAAATACAATACTCCCGTTAGCTGGGATGATCCAATGAACAAAGTGGTGCTTTAACTTGACATGCTAAGAGAAATGGAGCAAGAGATGATTAATATCAGGCATATTTTGAACACAAAATAGGATGGAAAAAATATTTATATAGACCAACAAACAATGAAAAAATAATTTCAAATGGGAGAACATGTATATCTCCACATCAAACCAAGAAAGAGCTCACCAAAAATGGAGTCTCGTGTTTAATTAGCACCCAAATTTTGTCGACCATTTTATATTTTGGAAGGAGTGAGACAGTTACCTTATAGACTAGCCTTTCTACCCATAATGAAAGTACATGTTGTATTTCATATTTTTTTTCTTAAAGAATATCTATGTGATTGACTGGTCTGTGATATAAGTAGAATCCAAGGTAGAATTCCAACCTTAACCACCGTGCATCCTGGATCAATGACATATTGCACTTTGGAATCAAGTACTCGAGTAGGTCAGGGTGAAATGGAAGCATGTTGGACCCAATGAAGCTACCTACAATTTTGAAGACCAAATGAGAGAGCTCTACATATTTTTTATGTATAGACTGATGTAAGATATTTTGATTATAAAACTTAGTTTTTGTTTTCAGTTTATATAACATGAATGGTGGTTTTCCTTTAGCGGGGTGGAATTTATAAAAATTCCCAATTTAGCATTATTTTTGTATTTAATATATATATATATGACTGTAATGTTAGGTTAGGAACCAGACCCATGACTAACTGATACATTACTTTAATCGTTTAAATTTCATTACCAACTAAAGGAGGGGGTGACCTTTCAAATTCTAATGTCTGAGGAAGATTTCTTACTTTCTTGAGAGGAAAAGAAACTTACCATACATATAATCGTTGAATTTAATGAGCCATCCATTGGAATACTTGTCTAAGTCCATGTGTTGATATATATTAGATGATGTGATGGGACGCAAACTACTTATTGGAAAAAATTTAATGAGATGTGATTGGAGGTAGTGAATAGAGGAAAATGTTTGTTCCCATAGAAATGGGAGGAAACATATGGGAAACCCATTATAAATACAAAATGGGGAATTCAAAAGAATATAGGAGGACACAACTAAAGAGAACGATATCTCTCTAATTGGTTAGTTGGATCTCTGCTACACTAGTTGGTTTTGATGGATGACTCTGTCTTTGGATGGGTTGGATGCATTTTTCAAGAGAAAAAAGTGCAGTCACTATTGATCATTTGATAACGTATAATTTTTGGGAAATGGAAGTAGAAGATAGAGTGATGTATGAGCTGCTATGAATATCCCTATGCAAGAGTTAAAATTCTGTGAATTTTGGTGAAATCATATTAACTGTGTGAGGCCTCTAGACTATGTATTCTATGTACATGGTTAATGAGAGGCTCAGTGGATGAATGAATCGTTGTGGTTATTTTTTCATAATTTATAAACCACATATAATAAAGGGAATTCTAAGAAATTATGGTGCTTACTAAGTAGTCAATAAGCCACCTAGACTATGGAAATCAGACCCCATCGGTGCTTGCTATGAAAATACAACCATATTAAAACATACCCCTTTAGTTGCTAGCCAATTTAGAACATATCGATAAGTGTACAATATTATTACTATGACTAGTATGATACCTTGCATGTCTATGATTTCTTATGAGTGTCTAGATTGTGCCTCTCAACAGTTTGTTCATTATTGATATCAGAATTTACATGCTTATAGTTAGTTAATATATAATCATAATTTTAATGAATAAGTTGAACCAGTTTGCACAAGGTCAATAAGGTTGGATTAAACCTTACACAATATTCAAAAATTGTTTAAATATGGTGTTTGGGTCCTTGCCCCTTTTCTTTTCAAAACCCAACACATTTGGTGTTATAAGCACATGTTTTTATTACTAGCCATTACTCAAAAATTTTAGTTTTTTGTCCTCATGCCCTTGGGACATAGAACTTGAAGATTTTTGGGTTTGCAAAATCACCCATTTTTTTTGTAAATCTGCAAATTCTATTGCTTCCATCGTTCATTAGATTGGCAAAGAAGGTGGATGAAAAATACATCTTAGCATAAGCATATTCCAACACCGAGACATTGATGTCAGAACCCCATTACATTATAACTATGCAATGTGAACCCCATTAGGTTGTTGAAACCTGATATGATTTGAATGGATGATTGTGTGGAGAGGCTCGATGCTGATGATTTTATACCAGTCTTCGACTATTGGCCATTGACCAAAAAATGTATGTGCACGAAGAGATACACTAATCTTAAGGTGGAACCTCGATGTCAAGATGACATGTGCCATGTGGTCCCCACATTGGCCATCTTCCTTGCCCAAACTCACATAAACAAAGCCATGAGAGATTGAGAGGCCCAACCCAGCATGGTATAAGCCTTTTGGACCCTTCTAGGCCATCAAAATACCAATATTTAATAATATTTAAGTGAACAGGTAGCAAGGTCAATTGACCCGACCCAGCTTGAGGTAATCTTGGTGAACCTCACTCGATTTTTAGTCCTTCAGCTCATCGGGAAATCAGAATATTTTAGCAAAAATACCCTCGACGGTGGGTTGATGTCACGAGGCTTGATTTTGATGGGATGATACTGGCCTTTAGTCATCAAACATTGACCTTCATTCATTTCGCCTAAAAAATGATTTAATATGTTGATCAACCTAATCTATGATGGCATGGTTGCCTTTTCAACCCTACATGGTGGTCGTGTGGCACCACATGGGCTAGGCGAGGCCACATGGGTTCCATGTAGATCCCTCTTGTTGATGTGGCCTATTCAATGGGATAAATTTGTAAGGGGCATACTTTATACCCGGGATTCCTATTGAGGTAAAATTGATATCATCGGAAAGCTCTTGATGAGCTAAACATAATGGTGGAATTACATTTAGGATTTAAAGACTTAAATAAAGGAGGTTGTTTTAATCACATCTTTATAACAAAACTTGGAGATTGGGTTAAACGAGTAACACTCCCACAACCCAATATGACTATGAGGGGGTGGGAGGTGTTACAATGTTGGTTACTAGGAAGTTTATCCAAATATTTTTCATAGGTAAAAGCTTGCACCCACCACAACTTCTAAATTAATAATGGATTAAATTAATGTAATTATCTGCAACACATACAAACAAAATTAATAATTTTTTCTTATTTCAACACTTTAAACATGTATTCTTTGACATATAACTTTAACATTTCAAACATTTCTTCCTAAAATAATGTTAACATTTCAAATATTTCATCGAGCTTCCATTAATCTCTAAAATCTTTTTTTTGAACATATTTAATTTAAATTGTAAATACCGAGTCAAAAATTATATCATAATCTATAGATTACTATAACTCTATATCATATGAAAAAGAAACCATTATACAAATAGCATAACCACGAAGCCTTCTTTTCAAAGGTTTTAGGGCCATACAAAATTTGGTACCATGTTAATGAGAAAAAAATGGTAGCTACAATAAACAGAGAGAAAAGAGAGAAAGATATCTCTAATATCTCCTATATCCCAAAGTTTTCTCCAATGTATTCCCCTACCCTCATGACATGAGGGTGGGTGGTTGGGGAAAATATTGGATAAAAATTATTAGATTGAGGGTGGGGGAAGAAAACCTAATTACTTTTCTTAAATTTATTCCCCCACCCTGGGGGATAATATTTAATGAATTTTATTCAATATCTCTCCTTGCCCCTCCCTCATGATAGGGAATGGGCGTAATAACTTTACTATAATATCTCCCCTCATACCCACCCTCATTTTTCTCCAATGTATACCCATATCCCCAACTTGAGTGAGCAAATATATTGGAGAAAATTTATGAGGATGAGGGTAGGGGGAGAAAAATTAATAAATTATCTCAAAAATGTTCCTTAATCCCCACCCTTAGCCTCAATTTTCTCAAATATCCCCCACCATTCCCATCCTCATGTCACGAGGGTGGATATGGGTGGATATATTAGGTAAAAGTGAGTGTAGGGATTGAGGTCGATATTTGAGAAAAATCGATTGTGTGTGGGTTGTGGGGATAAATGAGGGAAAATTAATAGTGGGGGTCATGGAAGATATTGGAGGAAAATTAGTAAGTTTTCTTTAATATCTTTCCCCACCCCAAAGTTTTCTTAGTAAGTTTTCTCCAATATCTTCCCCCACCCTAAATTTTTCTTCAAAATATTCCGATACCAACACCCTCACGATGTGATTAGTGGGGGGTTGGGGGGAAGTGTGGGGTGGGGTGGGGATAGAATGACCTATTGGAGAAAAAATATGGTGAGGGTGGAAGGAGATATTGTAGAAATCTTAGGGTGGTGATGGGGGGAGATATTGGGAAAGAATTAGAAAATTAAGGGTGGGGGTTAGGGGATATATTGGATAAAAATTAATAAGTTTTATTTAATATATCCCCCCCCCAACCCTATTAAGGTTTCTCTAATATTAACCCCCATAATAAAAAAAATTCCAATATAATAAATATTCTTAAATATATTCCCTCACCCCTATTTAATTTTCTCCAATATAACTCATCATAATATATTTCCTCCAATATCTCCTCCCACCCCTATCAAGTGTTCTCCAATATCATGTCCCACACACACCATCACCCTCATGTCATGAGGGTAATTTTTCTCCAATATCTCCCCTAACCCCTAATAATTTTTCTTTAATATCTCTCCCCATATCCATCCTCATGTCATGAGATTCATGATGGTGGGATGGTGGGTGAAGATATTGGAGAAAACTTATGATGGTGAGGTTGGGGGATAAAATAAGTTTTATCCAATAATCCCCCCCAACAAAAATATTTCTCCAATATCTACCCCTACCCCCATTCTAAGACACATGGTTCATGTTCTAGTTTAGGATAAAAATGATTAAGTTTTGTTCAAGTTAATTTTTTTTATTAGGTTCATGATTAGGTTTTTTTTATAAATTTCCTACAAATATTTATATATGAACTTTAAAATTAAATATAGCACAAAATAGTAATAAATCAACACCAATAAACATAAAAAAATTATATCATGGACTTGGAAACTACAAGGATATATTAAAAGCTTAAGTTGTGACTTTATGTTATGAGCTTGAGCTATAGATTTGGTCAAAGGCTGTGAGGTTCAAAGAGGTTCGTTGAACCTACATTTTTTGCAGGTTTGGTGAAACTTGAGACATAGCCCCTACCCTCATGACATAAAGGTGGGGGGAGGTGTTGGAGAAAATTAAGAGTGAAGAAATATATTAGAGAAGACTTAATGTGGTGGGGTGGGGTGGGTTAGGGGGGAGATATTGGAGAAAAAAATTTCAATAGGATGGGGGTCTTGGGAGATTAATATTTCTCCAATATCTCCTCTCATGACGTGAGAGTCGAGGTAAGTTATTGGAGAAAACTTCTCATGAGGGTTATGATGAGGGGAGATGTTGGAGAAAAATACATTTGGGTGGGGAGAGGATACATTTTATCCAATCCTCCAACCCCACCTTCACATTACAAAATCTCCCCCACCCTACTCCTCCCGACATGAGGGTATTATTTTTTCTCCAATATCTCCCCACACCCACCCTCATGACATGAGATAAATTTTTTTTCTCCAATACCTCCCCCAACCCCCACTCTCATGACATGAGGGCATTTATTTTTCTCCAATATATCCCCCACCTTGACCCTCATGACATATCTACCCCACCCTTACCCTCTGGACATGAGGGAATATATTGGAGAAAGCTTAATAAGTTTTCTACAATATTTTCCTCGACCACCCCCTACCCACCCTTGTGACATGACGGTGGGAGTGGAGGAATATATTGGAGAAACATTATTAATTTTTCTCCAATATAGGATTGGGGGGAGATATTTGAAAAAAAAAATAAAGGAGAAAAGTTATTTTCTCCAATATGGAGGTTGGGGGAGACATCAAAGAAATCCTAATAAGTTTTCTCTAATATATTCCTATATTTTTCCATTATCTTTGCCCACCCACATCTTTAGGTTTTCTCCAATATTTATCCCCATCGTTTTGTACTTCTTCCCACCCTTTTAAGGAAGTGGAGAAACCTTAATAAGATTTCTTCAATATCCACTCCCTCCCCCCGCCATGGGATATTAGACTCTTATAAATCTTGGAAAAAGCTTATTTTCTCCTTTTTATATATAGGAAATATTATTGAAACTTTCAATCATATATTACCAACCATCACCACCCTTATTGTTAAAAAAAAATAATTTAATTTTATCCACAAAGTGTAAAATAAAAAATTTACTATAATTAAGAGAATATGTACTCCTATATTTTTAATATTAACATAAAATTTGAATATGAAAATATTTTACATAATTTTCTATTTAAAAATACAATTTCAAATGATATTTATAACTAAATAAACTTAACTTAAATAATTTATATATAATTATTTTTTTCTTGTGAATTGAAATACTTTGTATTACTGATCAAAATAGGGAGAATGCATAGCTTCCATTTACAGATCACCCAAGCATAACACAAATATCAAAACATCTTGAATGTCCACATAAAATTAAGATACAAAGAAGTAAGCATGCTCCTCAAGATATCAACATCAACATACAATAATAGAGACCTTTCACGGGTCATTTACCAACCAGTTTCAACAGTGAGACATAAATTTTATGGAAACAAAACACCATAATTGTGTTGATCAAGTCACTCTTATCCAAGAACAAGAGACATACATTCTACATAGCACCCAGTAGTGATACATATAGGTCATTCTGATTACTTCATTAAATCTTGAACAAAATTTTATAAGATCCCAGAATAAGTGTTCAACATAAATCATGCCCTTACACTTTAAAACCAACATGAAATATCCATAACGCACCCAGAACAGAAACTCAGAGGTCATAGAACCATGTTCGAAAAAAAGTGTATTTATAAGAGATTTCTCATGCATGGAGATGATTGGAACAGTAAACGCTCCAAAACGAGACAACATAATCATAAAGTATCTTAAGACAACATATTCCTACAGTGAACTGTAGAACAACCAACATGACACAAAGTAGGCCACATAAACAAAATTGATTTTAGGATAAACACTATGTTTCCTTATGATTATAGTCCATGAAGAAACCCTGAGATGGAAAATAAACATAGTGTCAACCAACGTAAAGGCTTTGAATTGGAGACTTAAGAAATTGGCAGACGCTTCATTGAGAGCCATAGTCACATCCTAAAGAAATAAAGCCTTGAAATGCCAACTATAACAACTCCAGTGCATCTAGAGGTACACAAGAATAAACATAAAATGAGCTACAACACTATGATATCCAAAAACTAGAAAGAATATGAGACAACTTTCCCCATAATAATTAATATTTTCAACGAACATTGACGATGTGAATAATTTTATTCTTATTTGGAATAGCGATGAACATTCACGTAATCATTTAATTATAAAACCACGGTGTGCTATACTTGTGAGGACTCCATGTTGTATGAACAAGTACCAAAGTTCCTACCTATTTTATATGCCCATGGAAGAAATCTACAGGTGATGGTAATCATGATCAAGACAAGTTTAACTACTGAATTGGTTCAGCCACAAGTTCCCTAAGTGTTGGAATTAAAATAAACACTTAATCTTAAGGGAAATACCAAATGGTAAGCAATATTCCTATCAAGTTCATATTTCACAAAACTATTTACAATTTTGTTGCAGTTTTATTGATTTCGTGGCAGCAACTATCGATTATGCAGCAGTTGTGCAATCACCTCTATGCATACCCAAAATCAAATAACATGGCCCAAAAGAGTATAAGAAATAAAAAAACATGAAAAACACTTGTAGATAAACACACAATGTAAATCACATTGACCAATCCTAATCTAATAAATAATTAAACATTCACACTCTACAAGAAAGAAACATACAAATTACTGAAAAGAAAATATGCATAGGGCCTTACCTTGAGTGGGCCCAACTTGGGGTTCAGCTTGCACCCAGTAACTGAACTCACAAAATCATGTTCAACATATTAAGTATGCACCCATGGGAAATTATATTAATCAACAACAATGTAACAAAGTACATCAACATAATGATATTATGAGTTTATACATACATATTTATAAGTAACAGGGAATCTAAGGCCCAATGAAATTGTCTAATTTCAGAGGCTACATTATCCAAAACAACTTTCCTCATAATTCATAAAACCTAAATAAAACCATAAATAGTGGAAAATGCTCTGCAAAATTGATATCTATTTATGAAAATCACTAGGTATTTCCTTGGAAACGCAACAAATGTTGCAAATCGAGGCATCTTGACTGGTTCACAATTGATTACACATAGACTTATGAGACAAAGATCATCCTTTTTAGTCTCATAGGGAATCTAGGAAGTGGATGAACACTGAATTGGTCTGTGAGAAAATGTTGAGGAATAACACATGAATGATAGTGCCCATTGATCTGAAACCTAGAAAATGACTTTTTCACTTGTTCCACTTGTATTGCTCTCAAACAAACTTCAAAATATGCCACATATTCCTTGAAAATTGTATATGTCTACATCAAAATATTTGTTTATGTGCCTTGGATAAGCTTTAGATTAGTGCCTCATTTATTAAAACATAAAATATAATATAAAAATACTCTTAGACTATTCTTAGTTATAATATCAAATGTAAATAAGAGGACTAATAAACATGCTTCATACTTTAGTTGCATGTGCTAAGCATTAGTATTTTAAGGGTTCTTTAAAAAAAAGAGGGGAAATTGGCCAAATTGAGGTGGATGATTTTGTAGCAAAAAGGTCCAATTTTGTGGCTTTTCATCACCACCCTATTGATCTCGATGCATGTCCTCATGCATATTCATTCTCCCCTTCAGTAAGTCTCGCATGCACATCACTCCAAGAGTATGATGGATGGCCAAATTTTCCCAAATAATAATACCGGCCAAGGAAATGTTCCAATTCTCACCAATGTGTTTGTTCTTCCATTCCATCCCAATGGACAGGGTTCGTGTAATCCCTAGTAAGGAACTAAAGGACTGGTAAGTGAAACCTCAGTCCTATCAATCAAGCTCTATACTTTAATATATATTGTTCATAAACAGTATCTCGTTTGAGTGTTAAATAAAAGTATGGATATCCCATTGGGGACCTTTGTTAAATATGTTTTGAAATAACATTCCACATAGTATGAGTGATGAGTAGGGAATTGCAGGTCTCTTCCCTAGTCACCTCCCAATACTTTGTAATAGTAAATCATTGATTGTGTTGGATAGTTATTGCATCTCCTAGGTCCATTCTTAACCTATTCAAATCATCATGGATTGGCCCCGTTAAGGGGTATTCAAACTCTCACCACAAGGTTTGATGCAGCTTCCAATGTTGAATAAAATTTTTGAGACTTTTTCCACTATAAAAAATTGTTTATATAAGATATTAGAGCCCTGATATGAATGTTTATGATGAATGGATTAGGACTCCATCTAGAATTCTCTAGAAAAATAAAATTGAATAGATACAATTCACATAAAATATTTCGATCATCACTTTCAACATTAAAATATATATCCATGAATTCATGAGACTACGAAATTTCATGGGGTTGTCCAATTGTAATATGTCGTAATTGTAGCGTTACCCTTCATTAATATAGGTAGATATAATAGGCTCATGAATGGATTTGGCTTGTAATTCTTTGCAACCCTAAGTCGACTACAATCACTTTAAGTTTTTCCTCTTTCAAAGCTTTTTCTTTCTATTTCCTAATTTCAGATCCCCATTTGGCTTCATGGTCCAAATAAATTGTAAATAATCTATTTATCATCTTCTCAATAACCTATTGGTAAGTTTCCTCTTCTATTATCCCAAGATCAAAAAGGTCATTTTTAGTCTGCCACAGCGAAAGGTCAAGTTTGAGTTGTAAAATTGCATAGTATTGTTAATAATGTCATAAAGTATATTTTTAATAATATGTTGTTCTTCCATTATACACTCCTGAGATAATTTTTTAGTTCTAAATTCATATCCTTTTGCTAGTTAAATGGCTTTCAAAAGAGTGTCCATGTTTTGAAGTTTTAGTCTCAGTTTCTGCAGTCGAGCCTTCAACTTTTGATTTTGCAACACGAGTCTTTTATTTTGTTTTAATAATGTTTTGATATGTATAGATACAAAATATAAAGGTTCAGATCATTAAAGCCTTACCTTTCAACTTTTATTTCTTCACCTTGTCACCAACAATCCCCATGTGAAATTGCATAGCCTACTCTTGCAATGGGAATTCGCCTTTTCTCTAAAACGGTAAATTTTCAACATAAGTGTCACCTATATCCATATCCACAGGTTCAAGCACTAGCTTTGGATTTGGCTCATCATTTCCAGTGATATCAATAGGACTTTCCTCAGTTTTTTTTCCCTTTTCTCATTGCAATGCCCTAGTAGAATAACATCGTTGAGGGTTTGCATGTGGGGTGGACTCCTTCTTACTTAAGGAAGCCAATTTTTTCATTAGGGGTAAAACTGATGTTCTCAGTTTGAGTTTCCCCCTTTGCGAAAATGAACCCCCTAAAACCCCAATTCGGCTCAGCTCATCCTTGATAATAATTTTGATAAGCCCTTATTGAAAAAGTGTAGAATTAAGAGTTTTCCTCTTTTGAGTGGTTATGGCCATCTTTGTTATAATTTTCAACAAGAAGTAGGGCATATTCATAGGTTTTATTATAACCAAGTGCATTAGGTTGTGAATGTGGTAATGATACACTATATTATAATTCCCCTCACATGTAATGAACTTATGCACAAAATAGACGAGGTCACGCCAGAATGGTTTCAAAATTTATCTTTTGATTCCTTGCCTCAAGTCAAGTATCGATGAGGGATCTTCCATGAAAGGACACCAGCTATCATTTGAAATCCTGAGATTTTTATAGCACTTGTCACATGTTAGAATAAGTCAGTGGTTTTTACTAGTGTTTATTCATTTACATGGATAGTGAGCATTTATACCAAGACTCTGAATCCATTGAAATTTTAGAAAATTCCATAGAAATTTGAGTTTCATACCTTGTAATTTTTCCAAGAATAGAATCCATTCGGCTAAAAAAAAAAAATCCCACACATCCCAGATGGCTCTTATCAGTTCCACATCCTCTGGTTCAGTCCACACTATAGTGCCTCCCATGATTCCCTAGAATTCCCTTGTCCTTCCTCTATTAAAAAATGCCTCTATATACCCACGGTATCATGCTCTTTATTACTTGTATCAAATATCTTATTCCTCTTTTCCATCAATTTTCAAACCACAATTTTAATGCCCAATCATCGAGGGTTGTATTTATTTCGCAACCATTCGGCTACGAAGTGACAGCTACTCCGCTCATGATATGATACCCCCATATCACTGATCACATGAAGGTGGCGTTGTGAAATGGTGACTCTTGCTATGAAACATGGCACGACTTAAAAAATGTTGTTTTGCTACAAAATATTGGTGGAATGGTAATGCGCCAAGTGGCTTAAGTTCATATTGTTTTAGAATATGTCTTTGAGTAATGATAAAGTGTATAACAATAAAAATGTATAAGGTTGGCACTATTATGGTTATATATGGCTCGATTAAATGATTAGGAATCAGGTTTCGAAATATGGTTTCGAAATTATGAGGGTCTATAATTTAGAAATCATAAAGGGTAAGGTTATGGGTAGAGCACGTAGATGTAAGTGTAGATGTTGGGTGGGATGAGGGTTAATCCTAAAATAGTACTAGGCATGCTTATGGAAATTTTTAAAATTATACTATCCACTATGTATGTTAAGAAAAGAAACTAAAGATATAGTCAAAGAGTACTTGACGCGTGGTAAAGAGCATGCAATAGATAGTCGCGCCATTTTTGTTTCAACAATGTAGTATGGTTCCAAAATAAAACCTCAAGGAGGTTATTGTCATAATAATTCATGTCCAAACAACATGTTATTTCCAAGAGAAATTTTAAAAATAAATCATGTCACATATATGTTTATATTATTATCCATATATTTTTTTTTCTCCTTTTTTTCCAACTCTGCCATCTGGAACCCTGGTTTTCTAGTACAAGCCTGTCCAATTTCACCTAAAGGGTTTTCACAATTGGAAGTTTCTTATTCCTATTGATGCTAGGAGGTATTTGGTTTTCTAACATCGCTAGTGTCAGTAGTGTCTGGAAGTCAGGTTTTCACTGTTAGATATTTTTTTCTTCAAAAGCACATGGAATAAAAGATCAAAAAGTTGTAGTGGGGAATGGAATATCCACTCGCTCTATGGTTTTCATATTAGGCTACTTTCCAACCCCTGGATAAATTATTCTTTGGATTGGGGTTTCATATATAACCTAGATCGATGTCCATTTTCCATTAATGTTGTCTTCACCTCACCAATAATACGAAGTCACACAGCCCCATTATCAAACATGGCTTCAATGTTGTAAGGTCCCATCCACTCAGTGTAAAATTTACCTTTGAAATCTTTTTATCTAGAACTGAATAAAAGAACCCAATATCCTTCTTTAAAAATTTTCTTCTTTATAAACTTATCATGCCACTTTGTGTGCTATTGTTGTACAATATTTTGGTGTATGGCATCCTGGAAGATTGCATTAATCTTATTAAGTTGATCTAGTCTATGCTCTTGTGCTTCGGAAAGTTCCATTGATGTTTGAAAATAAGTTCTCAATGTTTTGATTTCAAATTCAATAGGGAGAAGAACTTGTTTCCCATACACAAGATCATATGGAGTGAAACTTGTAATATCTTTCAAAGTGACTCTATAATACCACAAGGTTTCTGGAATCTTCTCGATCCAATCTTTATGGTTTTGTTACACTATTTTGTTCAAGATATTTTCCATTACCTTGTTAGTAACTTCAACTTGTCTGTTGGCCTGTGGATGGTAGGGGGTAGATATATGATGCTTAATCCTAATTTTTTGTGTTATTTTGAATAAGCTTTGAAGTGAATTGAGTTCCCTAGTCTGTGATAATTTCTTGTAGTACACCAAATTGAACAAATATCTCCTCATATAAGAAGTTAGCCATTTCTTATTAAATTTCCCTCAGTAAATATATTTCCCGTACCCACTTGGTCACATAATTGGTACATACCAAGATGTATGATTTCTACTTTAATTGAGGATTAATTGGCCCCACAAAATGAAGGGAACATTTCTCAAAAGGTTGTAGCATTATTTATGGTTGCAATGGCATGTCATAATAATGTGTTGTCTTTCCCAGCGTTCCCATCCTATGGCACTTGTCACAAATTATGGCATATTTCTTGGCATCCCTGAAAATGGTTGGCCAATAATACCCCTAGCGCAGAATTTTATTCGTCGCCCTTTTATTTGCAAAATTCCCCCACAAGGGTCATCATGGAAAGCCTTTAATATGTCATAAATTTCATCTTCACGGACACATCAATTAAACACATGATTAGGATTGGTTCTAAACAAGTACCCTTGAATCCAAGAGTATTTGGAACTATCTCTTACGACATTTTGTCGCTCTCTAGGTGGCAAATGTTGTGGAATTTTCCCTACATCCAAATAGTTAGAAATATTTTTTAAATAATGTACTTTAGTAGATAAATTGAACAAGTTTTCATCTGGATAAACTGTTGGCAATATGATGCAGAGTGTTGTCCTTGATGGCAACCATCTGAATGAAGATGAAGACATGCGACCGTTGACATGTGTTGTCCTTGATGGCAAACCACCTGATGAAGTTATTCTTGACCTGATGCAAATCTGATGTAAAAAGAGTATGTCTCAAGGCATACACGGATCTGTCTAGGGGAAGTCGCGTATGCACGCGGGAAACAACGTGCCAAGTCGCGTATGGGCAAAAGCGCTCATAAAGTGCAAAACCAGGGGTAACCACCATGGTATTGACCCATTGTATTGGGTAATGATTCGTCTAAATGACCCCGTCCAGGAATACCATTGGAAGTAATGTGGTTTTGGCTCATGGTATTGAAAAAGGGTAAACCTATATAAGGAGAAGAAATTCATTGTGCAAATAATGAGTGTGGGTGCAAGATGTCTGAGCTTGAATGAATACTTCTCTCTGAAGTAGATCTAAATGGAAAGGGTTACAGTTGAATGATAGATCTGAATGTATGATGCACCAATGATGAAGAAAGGGATCTAGATCTGAAAAGTACTTGTATTTTCTAGATCTGTTTAAGCAATGATTAGATCTGTGATGAGGCGAACATCTATCTGAGGTAAAGGGTAAAATCTGAAGTGATGTATCTGTTTGTGGAGGATTGCAATGACATAAAAATCTGAAGAACCATACACTAGTTCGCCGAAGAGGAAGCGCGTATATACGCGGCTTCGCTGAAGAGAAAGCACGTATGCGCAATGAAATTGGATCTGTAATTTGTACAGATGTATACGCTGGTTCATGTGAACGGAAGCGCGTATATACGCGACATCAGAGAAAGGAAACCACGTATGCAAACTAGGGTTTGCTGAAGTCTGTGGTAAGAAATGTCTGATCTGTTCTGCTGGTTTTCTGATATCTGTCAGTGAGTTAGATGTATATGTTTCATGGTTGACTGTGTTTAAAAGTATGGAGTGGGTCCAGTCTGAAAATATGATGAAACGTGGCTTGCAAGTTGTATCCTAGAGGAAGCTTTGGATCCAGTGTGAAAATTGATGAAACGTGGTCCATAGAGGTGCAGAGGGTTGTAGCCTTCAGTCAGGGGGTTGTAGCTCCCTTCCAGGAGAGGCTGGTAAATGATATTAGGGGGTCGTAGCTCCCTTCCAGGAGAGGCTGGTAAACGAGTCAGGGGGTTGGAGCTCCCTTCTAGGAGAGGCTGGTAAACGAGTGCAGGTGGGTGCCTGCGTGCTAGTAGGAGTCTGCACCAGCACATATGTTGTAAGATGTTTTCTCTATAATAAATTTTTGAAGGCTGAGCAACGGCAGCGGTGGTTTTCTCCTGACTTGGGTTTCCACCTAAAATTCTGATGTTCATGTGTGATGCTTTGTGTGATGGTTTATTCTGTTCTTACTGCACATGTTTACTGTTTATGAATGAATGATGGAATGATATAAGTGAAGAATTAATGACATAATTAGATCTCTGTGTATACGCGAGTTGTGTAAAGGGTATCCGCGTATATATGCGAGTCTGTATCAGGAAAGTAGCGTATGGGTTTTAGAAGCAAGAAAAATTAAAAGTTTTGAATAAGCAGTAAATATTGATTCACCCCCCCCCCCTCTCAGTATTTTTCCAACATAAACATCATCTGTATAATTATAATTTTCGTCATTATGAAGTTGTGATAAGAAGTTAGCGGCAACATTTTCCTTTCCAGGTTTGTGAATAATAGTAATGTCAAATTATTGCAAAAAAAAAAACCATATAGTCACTCTACAATGAGTAATAGGTTTTTTCATGAGGTACCAAATGGTCAAGTGATCAGTCTGCACAAAAAACATGGTATCTAGTAATGTAGTGGTGAAATTTTTTGATGGCATCGTTTACAAAAAGGAATTATTTTTCAGTAACTGTATACTTTAACTCAGTCGGGGTTATGCTTTTACTAATATAATAAATGGCATATGGATTTTATTCTTCTTTTTGTCCCAATACAACCCCAATGCTCGTGTATGAAGCATCGATGTGGATGTGAAAGGGAAGAGCCCAATAGGACCTGACAATTTTTGTTTAAGTATATTGAAAGCTTGTTGACATTAATCATTCCAGGAAAATTATGTATCATTTGTTCAAAGATGAAAGAGGGGAGAGGCCATCTTGGTAAATTTTTCTATAAACCTACAATAGTATCCCGCATAACCCAAATATATGCAGACAATTTTATATGTGGTAGGAGTAGCGAGCTTAAGAATGAATTATATTTTGGCATGGTGCACTCTGATCCATTCAAAGGAAACATGATGTCCTAAAAAAATCCCCTGATTAAGGAACATCAGACACTTTAAATCATTGATAGAAATATTTTTTTCTTGACAATGAATCAATAATTTCTCCTAGTTGTTTAAGGCTTCTTCGAATGTGTCTCCAAAGATAGTGAATTGATCCATATAGATCTCAACACAGTCATGTATTACGTTAGAAAATATGCCAGAAACAACATGTTGTAAGGTAGTGGGGACGTTACACAACCCAAATGGAAGCATTAGATATGCATATGTTCCCCATGGAAAATTAAAAATTTTCTTCTCCTGGTCTTCAGGGCTACTTGAATTTGGTTGTAGCCACCAAATACATCGAGAAAAGTGAGAAAAAAAAATCCAGAGTATCTAAGACTTGGTCGATAAAAGGTAATGTAAAGTAATCCTTTAAATTAGCTTTATTCAATTCTCGATAATCAACACATATTTAAATTTTTTATTCTTCTTGGGGACAATAAATAAGGAAGAAACACACTTGTTATCAGAAATGGGATAAATAAATTTAGCATTTAACAATTTATGTAACTCTTCTTTCACAATGTCCTTTAGAGTTTGGTTCATCCTTCTCTAAGTTTTCCTTATTGGTCAGGAATCCTCCTTTATATATATCTTATGAGTGCAGAGATTAGGAGAAATTCTTTTCATATCAGTCTATTCCAAGAAAAAGCACTACTATTTCTTTGAAGTACTTCTAACAGTTACTTTTGTTGGGAGGGATCTAAGTGGGAATTGATGCTGAGATTATTTCCAAGATAGATTTTGAAAGCCTTGGTTTGATTCCCGATATCAATACTTGGTGTGGCTATCGTATCTAATTGTTTTACTAACTCAACATGTGAGCATGTCTCCTGAAAATGTTTCCCTAAGGTTTTATCATACGACGATATATGGTCATCATGAGGTTTTGTTAAAGTGGTATAGATCAAGTCGCCTTCTGTATATTCCATGAAAATAGAATATTTCTCAAATTTCAAGAGAGGTATGGTGAGTTCTTCATCACTATCCTCAAACCATAAAGGGTTATCAAATTCCAACGAAGGTTTGGCAAGTGGATACAATGTAATAATTTTCATGGAGCTCCCATGTGAAATAGTCATGTTCTCTGACCTACAAATAATATATTCATTCGTTGTGGCCAACCATGGTCTCCCTAAAATGAATGGATTATAACCACCAAGGTTATCTTTAGGATGAAGAATTATAAAATCGGCTGGATATTTCCACGAGTCGATGGAAACAATTATATCTTCCACCACTCCTTCTGCCTTGAAAGTAGATTGATCAGATAGTAGGAGAATAGTGGGAGTTGGTCTCAAGCCTGATAAGCCAAGCCTTTCCATAGTATCTTTGGTCATTACATTGATATATACCCCTAAGTCGATTAGATTGTTTTCTATGAGGAGATTGTTAATATTAACCGTCACAACAGGACTCCCGGGGTCTCCATATTTTTTTGTAATCAACTTTCCAAACATTAGGTTGGAAAATTTCCCTATGACCTGGATTGTCTTAGGGTCCTTATTTTTCCTCCCTAGATTTTTCAAACAAAGTTCTCGAATTTATTTTTCATATACGGGAACATATCTAATGGCTTGGAGTACTGGAATTTTCACACATAGATTCCTTGACTATCCTAGAAAATCAAAATCATATTGTATAGGGGTTTATTCCAAACTTAATCTCTCTGGGTAAGGAGAAGGTTCTTTTTCAAGAGGTTGATTTATCATCGCATCTTGAGTTTTAGAGGGAAGAGGTCCTAGTTCCGGGGAAGTATCCTCATCATATTTTTCTTGAATGATAGGAGAAGTCTGATTTTGGAGTACTAGCTTCTCAGAACATAGATGAATATTCCCATAGTCCATTAATGACAAATTATAAATAAGAGTAGTTTGTTTTTGTAGGCAAGATAAGATACTTTATTGTTTGGATTACGAATTTTTTGGGCTAGTAACTGAGGTTTTTTTTTAGTTTGAGTTTGATTAGGTTGATTTGAAGGTAATTCAAGTTGTTGCAGATAATTTTGAGGTGGTGGTTGTCAAGGAAATTTTTAATGATGTAAGTTTATCTTAAATTTTAGAAACCTTGGCGAATTTTAATAGCTCCAAATATGTAAATTGTAAAATGTTTGGTAATATTTTTGTAAAAATATTTAGATTTCTAATGATTTTGTATTATTCTATATATAATTTTGGCAATTTTTAAGGTAAAATAATTTTATACTATAAAATGTGGGTGAATAATTTTAAGAAAAAATGCAAATTGGAAATTTTTTTTTTGGGAAAAACATGGAAAATTAGCCCACCTCCGAATATTGGCCCCTAAAATTTTCCCTGGTGGTTGTGGTTTCATATTCCCATAAGAATAAGGTCCTCTCTAGCCTGGGACCCACCCTTGATTTTTCATTTGTGTGGGGCACTACTAAGGCCAAGGCATAGGAGGGTACTATTCAAAGGTTGGAGGAGGATATAAAGATGGATCGGGTGATGTGTTTCCATATCATTGAGGGGGCAGGGTTTCTTTTGGGCTACGATGAAAAATCGTTTCATTCCTTCACTGACCTATTGAAACATAGCCTTAAGCTCAAGAAGATAGGTACATTCCTGATTTGAATTCTTCTGCTCATAAATTTTTTATATTTCATTATTGTTCAATGCACTCTAAGAGGGTGCTTCTTGCGACATTTGGAGAAAAATATAGATACTGCTAAATCATCCTCCTCCTTTTTCTTAGCTTGGAAGGCATATAATTGAGAGTGTAGGGTACTAGGGATATAAATTTTATAATTTTATAATAGATTCCCTAGCTCGGACTTAGTTACCCATGTTCCACTAGGTCTCTTAATCCTAGAAGTCACATCTTGAGAATTTTGATTATATTTCAAACTTCCTCTAGAATACTGTGTACATAATTCATAGATATATTCATAAGACAACTAAGAAACATCACCTGCATCCATGAGATTTAAGGTTTCAATGAAGTTCTCACGTATTGCCTTGAGAAAAAGGATACACAAGGTGTCAAGTCTAGGGAATTCTGATTTTTCCTTTGTAAGGTATATTGAAATCATTCCACATAATCTTCCAAACTCTCATCATTGGATTGGGACATACTGATGATATCTTCCTTAATATCTTGTACCTTACAATAGTCTTGATATTTCTGAAAGAAAATTCTCTTCATTTCACCCCAAATTTGAATGGAGCTTCCTCTAAGCCCCATAAACCAATGGAGATTTGCATTTTTCAAGGCTGTAGGAAATAATTTCAATTTTTTGTGCATTTGTTAAATATTCATAACTATGATAAAGAACGTCAAACTCAAAAAGAAATGTATCAGGGCCTTCCTTAGAAAGGGCATGTAAATTCAGGATGGCAGAGAAAGGAATATTCTTCATTTGAAACATTGCATCTGGATCCTAGATAGGAAACTCAAAAGTAATAGGTCCTTGTTTCCTTTTCCTATTTACCTCCTTTTCATGTTTATCTACAATTTTTCACTAGTTATGTTGATTTCATAGAAGAATTTGTCGATTATGCAGAAATTGTGAAATCACCTATATGCATACCCAAAATCAAATAACATAGCCCAAAAGAGTATAGGAACTGAAATAACATGAAACACACTCATAGATAAACACACAATGCAAATTACATTGGTTGATCATAATCTCATAAACAATTAAACATTCACACTCTACGAGCAAGAAACATAAAAATTACTGAAAATAAAATGTGAGTAGGGCCTTACCTCAAGCGGTCCCAATTCGGGTTCATCTTGCACCCAATAACTAAACTCATGAAATAAGGTTCAATATATTAAGTATGCATCCAGAGGAAATTATATCAATCAACAACAATATAACAAAGTATAGTAGAATGATGATATTTTGAGTTTATACATACATATTTATATGTAACATGGGATTCTAAGCCCCAAACAATTTCAGAGGCTATATTATCCAAAACAATGTGCCTCATAATTCATAAAACCTAACTAGAACCAAAAACATTGAAAATTGGTCTACAAAATTGATAATGATTTATGAAATTCGCTATGTTTGGCCTCAGAGACACAACGATCGTTGTGCATAAAGGAATATCAATCGGTTCATAATAGATTACACACATACTCATGAGATAGAGGTCTGCCTTTTCGATCTCAGAGGGAATCTAGGAAGTGGATTAACATTGAATTGGTCTGTGAAGAACTATTAAGGAATAACACGTCAATGATAATGCCTATCGGTCTAAAACCTGGAAAACAACTTGTCCACTTGTCTCATTTTTATATATCTCCAACAGAATTCACAATATGACACTTGTTCCTTTCAAATCATATATTTCTACATCAAAATATTTGTTTTCATGCCTTGGACATGCTTTAGATTAACGCCTCATTTATTAAAACAAACTATAATATAAAAATACTCTTAAACTATTTTTAGTTATAATCTCAAAGGTAAATAAGAGGACTAATAAACGTTCTTCATACATTAGCTTCCCCTACTAAACATTAGGATTTTAAGGGTGATTTTAAAAGAAAAGAGGGGAAATTGGCGAAATTGAGGTAGATGATTTTATAGAAAAAAGGTCCAATTTTGTCGCTCGTAAAACATCATAGTATATTGTAGTGTACTTATGAGCCAAAATATGATGAGAACTTCCATAAAGAGACCATACCTAGAGAACACTTGCCAAATATTATTACAAAAATTATGAAGCCCGCCATCTCTAAACATGATCAGAAGATACTGTAGTTTCCCCTTGATCATTATCATCCAGTGGGTCTGTGAGATCACCAAATATAGTGTACTTATGAGCCAAAATATGATGAGAACTTCCATATAGAGACCACGCCTAGAAAATGATTGCTAAAAATTATGAAAAAAATAATGAATCCCACCATCTCTAATCATGATCATAAGATATTGTAGTTGGCGCTTGAGCACTGCCATTCGGAGGGTCGGTGAGATCACGAGACGCAAAAAAATTTCCACATGGGACAAACGAGAGTCCACATTATCTAGGAAGAGCCTTTAGTTTCAAAGCATACATTTAATTCCTTCCAATGATGAAAAAACATTTTAATTCTCCACTTTATTATCTTTGAAAAATAGATGCACTAGGGTAGCCATTTTTTGGTGTAGAGAGAAATAAATCCACCAAGATCAGGAACCCATCTCATATCTTCCCCCACAAACTAAGAATCATAGTCATAAGTTTGATCCCCCACTTATTTACATTCCAACAATAAGATTTACTTCCTTACCTCAAGAGGAACAACATCAAAGAATGTAAAGATAGAGTCATAGGAAAAATGACAAACTCTTTTATACCCTACATTGCCTCCACCACCCCTCTTGCTAACCCTTCTATGTCTAGGAGGAATGAGAACAATTGCAAGGGAACATTGTGGAAAACCACTAACAAAACCTCTACCTGAGAAGTAGGAAAAGGGAGGAGACACAAATCCTTGAAACCCCGACATAAAGACTACCAAATCATCCCCAAATTTTCACACCAGAGGAGCGAAGCCTAGAAAACTCTCTAACTCACCACAACCTAGGGACATAACACACCATATTCTAGAAAACCATACGAATAAATGAAAACTCTTGTTACACAAACTCAATATAGTAACAATTACAACACCAAGAGCATGTAGTGCCACCAACAAAACCAAACTCGATAATACAACACCCAAAGCACGCAACACCACCAACAAAACCAAAATCAATATAATTCTATAGAATTGTGCTTGAGAAAAATTATTAGGAGCCAGAGTGACAGACTCAACGCATTTCTGAGACAAAGGACAAAAAAACCCAAATAGTACCCAATTAACAACACCTACTTCTATTGACAGAGAAAACACCCTCCAAACTGCTTGCAAGCACAACGAAAGAGAAAGCATACCGACACAATAACTTTAGACCAATGATAAAAAGTTGGATCCCATGACAAACACTATCGAGCTCACCAGAGTACCAAGAGTGGAAAGGGTGCACACTAGGAGATATAAGAGTGTTATAACACCTTCCTTTATTGAATGAGAAATCACCCTCCAAACTGCTTGCAAGCACAACAAATGAGCAAGCGTACCAACACAGTAACTCACCACCAACGATAAAAAAATTTGAGCCCATGAAAAATACTATCGAACTCACCACCAACGATAAAAAAATTTGAGCCCATGAAAAATACTATCGAACTCACCAGAAAACCAAGAGGGGAAACGACACACACCAGAAGAGATAAGATCCCTATAACTTCTTTCTACAAACAAGATATGGTATGAAGCACCCGCCAAATAAACCATAATAAGGAGTTCGAGGAGATGTCCTCGCCTCCGCTCCCACGTACCTTGCACCTATGCCACCCCATTAACATAAATAATTAATATATAATTAAAAATATTAATATTCCTCATATAAATTGAAGAAAAATATTTTGGATGTAATCATCAAATAAAATTAATACAATTCCTTGATTGTACAAAAATGAACACTCTTTAGGTGTATAGATGAAACATTATTAATTTTTTTAAAAGGCATATTATTTTTCAAGGGCATTTTGGTATTCTTCTTTAAAACTTAATGATTAACTAAGCGTGATTTTAATTAGATAGTTCTATTATCTTTATTTTTATTAAATTATACTACTTGAAATAGTTTTAAAGTTTAAAATATATAAATAAATATAAATACAAATTCACTAAATATTATAATTAACTTCAATTCTAATCATAAAGTTTCATTTTGGTCTAGCATTGAATTTAATAATAAATTATCATCTTAATCTTAGGTTTGTAATAAAATATATTTGTCCAAAATAAATTATAAATAATTATTTATTGTAATAGCCTGAAGGGTTAGTTCAAGTGGTATAGAGCTAAACGTGAAGTTCTTTGATAGTGTTGCTAATCACGTGTGTGACTCTATTTGAGTACTTTAGGGCAAGGCCCCATAATCAGTGTTGATGGTTTACCCAATTTACCATCCACAAAATGTAGGGAAGTACTCCAAAGTTTCTAGTGCTTTCATTCCAAGTAAAAAAATTATTATTATTGATTATAAGAAACTTATATATGTATATCTAAATAAAAAAATTATTATGATTATGATGATTAACATCCATTAAGATTGAAATCATCTATTAGACATAAAAAAAGTGAGAGATTACTTGGATTTCTTTAGCTTTTTTTTTCTATGCTCCAAAAGAATTAAGAAAAGGGTTCCAAGATCACCATAGTTTTGTTGACTTAAAAGGTCAATAACATTGGTAGTGTGACAAATAATTTTAAATTTAGATAGAATATAAGTATAATTTGGACAATCTAGAAGAAACTGCTTTTAATCTTCAACCCTCTTATTGTCGCAAAGGTGACATAATATTTTATCCATGGTGTTTTAGGATTTGAATAACATCCAGCTTCACTATGAAGATCATGAGAATTTGTTATTATGTTATCATTGTTTCTTTTCTTTTTTAAACTAGTCAAGACAAAGAGATAATTTTGATTTAAATTTTTAAGTTGATCACTCCCTTATAATATCGTAATTTCCTTTTTCCCTCTAACTCTTTATAGCCCCACAATTTCTACTTAAATTTTGATGTAATGGTATTTTTAATATTATGTTTATTTTATGAAATTATCTCCATGTTTATTCCCCAATAGTCTAGCCAAGACTGTGCACCCTTATGCCGTCCCTTCTTTAATTGAAGGTGATGGTTTTGGATAGAGTTAGAAGCAATTTTCAAAAACCTCTTTCATTATATGTTGTTTAACTTCTCTTTATACATATGATACCTAGTCATAACCATGCTTTCAAATGGGGATAAGCATGCTTCAATTAGAAGGATAGTGTTAAACACACACATGGTGGGTGAGAAAGTAAACACACACAAAGCAAGATAAGAATTAGTTTCATATTACCATTGATATGATGTACATTTATAATACAATAAGGTGACCCTTGGATTCCACATTCCAAGGTCACTTGGACTCCTTTTGTGACGGTTCAGCTTCCACACCTACCGATAGAGGATTAGGTGTCCAACATTCCCCCCTTAATCCAAAGAGGTATGTGTGAGTCCAAGAAGAGAGTTGTAATACAAATCTGCAAAGTATGCATAGCAGCACTTAGGCTGAATCATCTCTCTGAAATGTTGGCAAAAAGAGGTGGTTTAAGGATGACCACCAACACTGGAACGCAATGCTTATTACAGTTCCCGGAACTCTTCCAAAACTGGCAAGAAGCTGGGAGCTTCTGCTAGAGGAAGTGTCCCTCATATTTGAAGAGGGAGACCTTCAACCTAGAAGAAGGGAGGTCTACAACCTGCAATGGTTTAAGGATGACCACCAACACTGGAATGCTTGATGCATTTCCCGGAACTCTACCAAGGCTGGCAAGAAGCTGAAGTCTTCTACTAGAGGAAGTGCTCCAAATTATTTGAAGAGGAAGAATATGAACCTCACATGGATGGTTTAAGGTTTTCCACCAACCAAAGGCATTCTCATGGGCATCTGTGTCTCTGGCTACAACTCTGAATCTAGAATGACGAATTGTGGCTCAAGCTCACTTGAACTGCTATGTCTCTGGCTACAACTCTGAATATGGAATGAGAGATTGTGGCTTAGGCTCGCTTGATGTGGCTTCGAAGATTTTATATGACAACCATTTTCCCCCCTCAGGTACAAGGCGAGATGATGGTTAAAACTCAACTGCAAGTTTGTTCAATATTCAAGAACATGTTCTGACATGTGACTTAAACATCTTCTTAGCTATTGATGCCCATTGCCAAGAAGAAATCCATCCAAGATGAATCTTTTTTCTTGCAGGAGGCTTGTTTCTGAAGCATCTATGTGAAGAATGGGTGTGCCGACCATAGTGATTGCAAGGGTGAAAATCGAAACAGTGATCTTTCATATGGCCAACATGATAACAGTGTTGGCATTTTAAAATCTGTTGTTGTTGTTGTGGAAGTGGAGCAGGATCTGGAACAGCTGAATGTAAACTATCATAAATAAATCAGGCACTCTGAAATTTGATGGGCTTGGAATAGTCCGGAATATGAAAGGACAACTCCTTTTCATATCCAAGACCAGTTCTTTGCTTGTTGTGGACAAGCTCTTCCCAAGGTCTGATGATGGGCTTGGGAGGTGAAGCGTGAGCTTCTGCATCTGCATAAAAATCTACTTTTGAACAAGGAACTGAATGTGAATCGACTGCAACATTACTGACTTACTATTTATGGGAGTCTCTTTCAATTTTCTAAACAGAAACAAGTTCAGAATGATGACTCCGTTGTTGTAATTCTTCTTGCTGAAGCTGAGATTCAAGCTACAGAAAATCAATCTTTTCATGTGCATTTTGTAAACAAGTTTGAATTTCAGAGAGAGATTCTTTGTTGATATTCACTGTACTTTCAACGTAGACATGATTAGAGTTCTCAATAACTCTAATAAATTGTCAATTCTGGCCATTTTTTCAACTAACAATATGATAATGAAGAAAATATACCTACATGTACTCTTAGCACAATAAGAAGAGGAGTAGACTATAAGTAGAAAAAGGCTATAAACAACCTTCGAGATGTAATACGTAAAAAAAACTTTGGTCTCAACAAGAGAAAATGACACCCAAAAAAAGTTTCAACTCAACTCAACTCCATGAATAGTAATTTCGTTCCATTAATTTAGCAATGTTCCTTTACAAAATTTTGGAGTAAATCACCTGGTAATGAATTTATGAAGATGGCACACCAAGCTGCCCTCCTTGAAGTGAACACGTCCCTCCTAAAACTGAACTCAGCCCAAAATCAGCTTGGTACTATTCTTCCCGCAAGAGATAGGAATCATCCCCTTTGAAAATCGATGAATTTAGCCCACCTTCAACACTCCATTAAGGTACTTGGTCCACTGCAAATATGACTTGACCCTCTATGAAGAACTCGTACTTGCCACCAAAAATTGACCGCTGGAACACCAAAATTGGCCGAATAAAGTTCTTGCACCCACTTGGAACTCGACACTATGGATAAGCAAGGAATTCAGCTCACAAGTGAGAAATCGGCCCTCTTACAACTAGGGAACTCGACCTCACTGTTTCCAAACAACAATAATACTCCCAACAGAATTATTTAACACATTTTTCCTCGGTGTTTGTTATCCTTACCCTAATTAGCCTGTGATTCATGCATTTTTGTATCGACTTCCTTGTTCTCCAAGTCTATTCCCTTGACACCTTCCTCGCTACCTTCTGCAGAGGGCTTCTCAGTATCCTTGGTGGATTCTTTTTCCTCCTCAATGGCAGCTTCTATGGGAATTTCTTCACCTCCTCAGCCTCGGCCTCAACACTTGGCTCATTCAAGTCTTGAAACAGCTCAACGGGTTTCTCTTCGGCTTTCGAAGTTTCAACGATGGGCGAGGGATTTGACTCTTCTTTCTAACGGTTCTCGGGCTCTTCCCTCGGTGGGCTAGAGGAGAGGAAGCTCACGGCCTTGGCGGGGAGTTGAAGGGTCGTGGAGCACCGCAAAGAAGAGGAAAAACACCTCAAAGAGAGGTGTATAGCATACATGAAAGCACTTCACCTTGGACATGTCCTACTTCTTGCCTTTCGCACCGGATTGAGAAGCTTTCTTGCTCTTCCCCTTCTTTGCTTTGGCAGCCAAAGCGCAATTCTCTTCATCAGAGTTCCTTGATGAAGATCCATCCCTGGTACTTCGCCTTATCTCCTCTTGCACAAGATCCGACCAAAGTCGCTCCCATCCTAGCAATTTCTCCCGACCATTGATAGAGTCCTGATAGGAATGCCAACTCTTCGGAAGCCCAAGGAGAGCCAGCTCACCAAGTCCTCATCATCTACAGTCACCGCCACACTTCCCAGCTCATCCTTGCATTGGGTGAACTTCGTGAGGTACTTGGGCATACTGTCGCCTTTCTCCATCTTTATGTTTCTGAGTTTATCCTTGAGCGCCAACTTCCTCTGGTCGCTCTTGCTTTGGAATAAATCTGTCAAGGCTTTCCACATCAAGAATGGAGAAGCCTTACCATGCAGGCTAGACACTATGTGATCCTTCATGCCCTCCAACAAAATCCTTCGACACTTTGCTGTCTTCTTTTGCCAAGCCTCAATTACGGCAGCATCGCTAGAAGTAGGCTTTGGGACTTCAGCATCTATGAACTCCTTCAACCCATTGTCATATAACACCACCTCCATCCTGTCCTTCCATGAAATATAATTCGAGCTTCCCTCAAGGGCATACTCCAATCGCAATCCGTTGAAAGACATCTCAACTTCGACACCAAGAAAACACTGCTGCAAATTCGAATTCCACCAGCACAAAACTCAACCGCTTCAATGTTTTGCAATTGCTCCAATGATCAATATTCCTCTGATACCATGTAGAAATTTGAATAACTGTTAAATTATTCACCGAGATTATCCTGATCACACACTATTTGAGCTTCATGCATAATACATAACCTCTTCTACTATTGATCATTAATTGCAGAAATATAAACAATTGCATGCGCACATTAAAACCATAAAAAATCACACATATAAACACAATATTTATGGGAAATATTAAAGCTGAAAACCCTACATTGACGGAAAGCCCTCGGCCAACGGCAGAGATCTCCCGTCAGGTCTGAGTAGACGAACCGTTTGGAATAGGGATCCCGTCCGGGGTGTGGGTCGGGCTACCACTGATTTCTCCTTTGCTTTGGTCTCGCTTAAACTCTAAAAAACAGCGGGTACACACCTAATAAACTGATACAAGACATATTTGTACATGCAACACTATGAGTAGCAAGAGAAAATAATAAAGCATGAAGACCGAAGGAAGTGTTGTTAGCAACACTCCATTAGGGTCATTCTTGTAGACCTGCTCTCGACCGCAAGGAAACAATTTCTCACCGTGAGAGCGCTCACTTCCTAAAATTTTAAATGATAACACAACGTGTATAAACAAAGTCATCAACATTAGCTAAGAAAGTGAAATAAACTCAACCACCATTAACATACTTAAACTCATATGCAACTGATATGGATTGAAGATGCAGTTTCCATTAATCTAAATATATTTAGAAACTGAAGACATAATACTCCAATGCTAGTTTTCGTACATAAAACAACACCAGATCCACAAAAGGGGTTTTACAAAATGCTTGTATTCATCATTAAATGTATATCTACTGGTAATACAATGCACTCCTCTCGAGTCCCCAGCCCCAAAAGCCCCTTTTTACAAGCTCCAGAAGGAGTATTTATAAAACGAAACCTGCCCTTTGGGCTTCCTTGACCTTTCATCTTCCTGACCGTTGGGCTGCCTTGCGACCCAGTCCTTTTGCGACCTGCGACCTGACTAGGTCTCGGGGTCGCAAGTTGTAAGAAAATGAGAGAATGCGACCTTGCGACTAGGTCGCTGGGTCGCGAGGTCGCAAAAGGTGAAAAAAAAAAAACCGAAGGTATGCGACCTTGCGACTAGGTCGCTGGGTTGCAAGGTCGCAAAAGGCCGAAAACCGAAGATATTCGACCTTGCGACTAGGTCGCTGGGTCGCGGGGTCGCAAAAGGTGGAAAAGCGAAGATATGCGACCTTGCGACCTTGCGACTAGGTCGCAGGGTCGCAGGGTCGCAAAAGGCCGAAACCCGAAGATATGCGACCTTGCGACCTGGGTGAATGTGAGACCTGCGACTTGCCCAGATTATGCGACCTTAGCGCTTCGGTCATCCCTTCTGCATTTCTCTTTCAGATATATCATAACCTTGTTCTCCGGAGGCCAACCTTAGCCCTCGCCATATGAGACAACAACCTCTATCTGTCGGTGATGTTGAGCACCCACATAACACGAGGTTTTCAGGTTGATTGGAAACACAGCTTCGCATCCTCCGGAGAGAGCTAGTAATCTTCTTAATTTGAATGGGCATTACCGTTTCCTTGTATTACCTGCAAGACAACAGAGTAGATCAGCATCTTCTCATATAACCTGCAGATAAGCGAATTAAATCAGCCATGTGTAACCTGTTAAATCAGCCTCACGCATACAAACATTTTGTGCATGTTGAGGAAGTAATAAATAATAATCGTAGATACATAAACCATGAGATTTTAAAGATCAGCTGGGACCCTTGTAAAGTCCTGTTTTGTAGGCGTATTTTCAAATCTCAGAACCTGTTCGAACCACTTGCTCCCTTAATTATGTTTTCTGCCAGTTATACAGTTCTTTCCGGCGTATCGCCCTCGAGGCTACTTAGTCATATAAGGAGGTCGGATTTTATGGCTTTCACGGCACTGGCTTCCAGTATGTAACGCGCAAACCATCTGAATTCCTTCTATGTTTTCCATCCTTATTTGAGGCGCGCGGTCTTTTGCGATGGTCACCATATAGGTTCCGATACAACACGTTGAAGACTCATCCCTGCAGAGCGTTTAAGTGACGGTGTGGTGAACTATTGAAACCTCCAGATGATGGTGAAACCCAGCAGAAAACCCTGCTACACGCTCTTACCAAGATCAAGTTAACAATCGATAAGCTATATGAAAATTAATAATCCTTCTCAACACAACATGGAACGGGTAGATTGTTTCCCTTCGCTGCTCTGTGGTATTGTCGGTCTCTCTAATTCGGCCAATTGCCCTTCAACACACCACAACAAGAGCACGTAGTCCAGAATACCCTTTCTTGGTCGTGCACTTCGATCCCACCTCCAAGAAACCAGATCTGTCGTTGTGCAAGGCCAATTATACTCGGTTTCCGCTCCTCTGAGTCGAAAAGCCTCTACACATGCACGTATGCCTGCAGCAAAATTGTTCAGGGCCCTATGCCACTCACAGAGATTCCTGCATGAGCCAACAATGGAAAACACACTATGGGTTGTGTGATCCGTTTTTTTTTTAGTACCCTTTGGACAGAGTAACAGCAAGCGCCTTAGGAAACATTGAAGACTGAGCTCTGTGAAGACAGCTCGACGTGGTCAGTAGTGTTACTATTGATAGCATCTTTCTAAATGGGACTAGCGCAGGTTATTTGAAGAAAGATTCTCTCCCAGAAAATCATCGTCACGGCTGCAGACATCAGATTTCATCCATTCCTCTTAAAATAGCGCAGCATGCCTTTCATGGCGCTGGCTTTTTGGCCCACGACTACAGTTTGTAATGCATAATCAACTCGCATTCCTTTTCAGTATGGATGGCCTTACACCCTTGCTTGAAAAACGCGGTTCTTTTGTGATGTTCCGTGGAAAACTCAATCTTGCGGTTTTTTCTTTTGACTGTCAATGCACCAGCATTACAACGTTGCCACTGTAGAACATAATTTTTTTACCATTAGATACGTGCGTCCACTCCACAAGTTTCGTCGTAGCTTAAAACTCCATCACCGTAGAACTTGCATCCATTAGCACGCGTCGACGTAGTTCTTTCCCACGCTTTAATTGAAAGGTTTGACCGTCACGTACATGTAATCTCTTCTACGTTTGGCTCCATAACTACGAACTGGAACGTTCAATCTCATATGGCGCCATGTGGAAACGTGAAATCGAACGTTGGCTCCATGCAACGTAAAAATTGAACGTTGGGCTCCACGTAACGTAACACGAATTTGGACTATTGATTAGACTATTGAACACACAATTTAAACACAATTTTGTACCGCTGAATATTGTATTCATATATCTGCTTCATAACATTGGCCGTAAGTCGAAAAAAGTTCTCGAACCTTTGCTTAAACATATGTTTTTGATCGTTAAGCATATGCTCTAAACGCTCGTAGTATAAAACACGATCATCATATCGTCTTGGTGCCTATACGTTCCATTCACCTTATATGGTTTGAATAATATTGTAATTCGCACTAATACTTTGGATGACCAAAATTATGTATTTGCTCGAAACCACCGAACTTGGCGCCCATGCAACGTGCTATGTTTTAAAAAAAAAAAACCTTTGACCATTAATTACGATGTAATGTTTCCCATTTTATATATTTTGGAACCTACATGGTATTGCACCTTGCATTAATATATACAACATCACCTTGCGCCCTTTATAATGTTATCATTGAGTTTTGCTCCAAGATAACTTATGGTTTTTAAAACCATGTGCTTCCGAGCCTAGTTTTAATTTGATCATTTACTTTTCCTCATAATACGAAAGCTTCTCGTTTTGAAAGATCGAGAGTCGAAATATACTTCTCAAGCCACATTGATAGCCCTTTTCATATTGACCTTTTCTACCCGGCTACCAAAGGCGTATGCATTTCAACATGACCCTTTAGGTTCAATTTGAAATTCCCTGTTTCTTATGGTCTCGTTTAGACAACTTTCAAGAGCAAAGAAGACTAGGGTTTTAAGGCCTTTTCATTCCTCCACACGTACTCCTTGCAGCCTAAATAATGCCACAGTATGTACCTCAAGATTAACAGATGTTGCTTCCTCAAAGGTGCGTTGCCATACTTGAAACTCTGTCGTCGACTTGCCACACCCATATGAGATTGTCATCTCTAGGGAGATCTCCTGAGTCGGCTATGTCCACCGGGCTATACTTCAGGCTAGATTCATCGAAGTGGCGAAATATGTTTCTTCGCGTGCGCCCATCGCCCTTTAGATGGTATGGTGCAGGATCTGGACATTTCCAAACGGAGCGCTTTTAAGCATCTGGTGCGAACTAGTAAAGAAGGCTTTTTGCATCAGTGACATAGAAGGTTCTCTCTGATCAACATGTATCACACTATCCTCCCTTTAACAGTTATGATCGTTTGCTCCTGCTCCTCCCCTGTTCTGCGACTTTGGCCTCGTCGTTGAGCCCAATTTTATTTCCCTTGATGTCGTGACACGACTGAGGAGTTTGTCACCCGTGGGGTCAACATGTGTGAAACATTACGACATCACGATTACTCTTTGATAATGGTGGCCCCAGTAAGACTAACAAGCTTAAGAGAAGGAAATCAAACAACATGCTTAATGGCCCACGGCGAGAGGGCCTTTAATTGTTAATATACAAACGGTTTCCATTCAAATGTATGCATGGCAATCTCATTACACTTGGCGCGACTGCGACAAGAGTGTTCGGGCGTACGCTGGATGATCCTTCCCACATATGGCGTGATTGCAACAGCGACATCTGATCATGATGGCGAGACAACTCATGAGGGGTTGGGGATATGTCGCTGGGATGTAGTTGATTGCAGGTCGGGTGGAAGACTTTAACGCCTAA